>CAUYLG010045014.1:0-82734 GCA_963573385.1 Cacajao melanocephalus | reverse complement strand
TGTGCTGAGACCTGCATGAGGAACCTGCAGGTAGGGAAATTGCAGACCAGGCAGGTGACAGCACACAAAGGCCCTGAGGTGGAGGGGGCTTCTGTGTTTGAGGGAAACAAATAGGGAGGGTTGATTGAGAGAAACAGGAGGTGAGGGTAGAGGTGGGGAGGGAGAAGGCAGTGGGTGGTGCCCATGGCCCTCGGTAAGGAGGTGCTGATGATTAAGTGGGGTTGGGATGCTGTTCTATTCTATTCTGTTCTGTCCTATTCTGATCTGCTCTACTCTGTTCTAATCTGTTCTATTCTATTCTGATCTGTTCTGATCTGTTCTGTTCTGTTCCGATCTGTTCTGTTCCGTTCCGTTCCGATCTGTTCCGTTCTGTTCTGTTCTGATCTGTTCTGTTCTGTTCCGATCCGTTCCGATCCGTTCCATTCCGTTCCGATCTGTTCTGTTCTGTTCTGATCTGTTCTTTTCTGTTCTGATCTGTTCTATTCTGTTCTGACCTGTTCTGATCTGTTCTGTTCTGATCTGTTCTGATCTGATCTGATCTGTTCTGATCTGTTCTGTTCTGTTCTGATCTGTTCTGTTTTGATCTGTCATGGTCTATTCTAACTCATTCTGATCTGTTCTTGTCTGTTCCGATCCCTTCTGTTCCATCCTGTCTTGCCCTCTCCTCTTCTATTTTTCTATTCCACTTGGATTCTATCTTGACAGCAATGTGCCTTTAAGACAGTGGTTCACAACCCTGGCTTCACATTAGCATTAGTGAATATAAGACGTGCCTTTTGCCTTCTGCCATGATTGTGAGGCCTCCCCAGCCACGTGGTACTGAGCCATTAAACCTCTTTTTCTTAAAATTTTACCCAGTCTCAGGTATGTCTTTACTAGTAGTGTGAGAACAGATGAATGCACCCAGCCTCAGTCCCCAGTGCTGACGTTGGTGCCTTCTCCTGCAGGTGAACGTTGGGGCTGATGGGGGATCCTGGCAGGTTCAGGCGTGTGCCCCAAAAAGGTCATGTTGAAGTTGTAACTCCAGGACTTGTAAATGTGACCTTACTTGGAAAAGGAGTCTTCACGGTGTAATTACTATAGCTCAGATGAAGTTATATTGGATTAGGGTGGGCCTGAAATCCAATGATGGGTGTCTTTCTCCGAAGACCGTGTAAGGATGGAGTGATACACAGAGAGAAGGCCACGTGAAGACAGGGCAGGGTTGGAGCGGTGCTGCCACAAGCCGAGGATCTGGAGCCGCCAGGACCTGGAAGAGGCAAGGAAGGGTCCTTCGCTGGAGTCCTCAGATGGGGCATGGCCCGCCTGACACCTTGATTTTGAACTTTGTTTTTTTTCTTTTTCTTTTTGAGACAAAGTCTCACTCTGTTGGCCAGGTGGAGTGAAGTGACGTGTGCTCACTGCAACCTCTGCCTCTCGGGTTCAAGTGATTCTCCTGCCTCAGCCTCCCCAGCAGCTGGAATTATAGGCGTGCACCACACATCTGGCTAATTTTTGTATTTTTAGTAGAGATGGGGTTTCACCATGTTAATCAGGCTGATCTCGAACTCCTGACCTCAGGTGATCCGCCTGACTCAGCCTCCCAAAGTGTTGGCATTACAGGCATGAGCCACCGTGCCTGGATTGATTTTGAACTTTGGACCTTCAAAATAGTGAGAGAACACATTTCTGTTGTTTTAAGCATCACCTAATTTGTGGTGGTTTGTTAGGGAAGCTCAAAGATGTTACTAAAGTCATTGTATCACCAGATTATTTCAAAAAGATCAAAGTGTTAATAACAGGTCACATTAGCAAGTGATGACTGTGCTGTATCTTCTTCAGTCTTCCCATGATGTCTGTGAAGCAGGTGCTGTTATTATCTTTCCCACAATGAGGAAACTGAGGCTCCGAGGCAGGAAATAATTATCCAAGTTCATTCCCTGGATTAGTTGTTTCTGGAAAATGGACGAAGGTCGCTGACCAAGACCTGTGCTCTTAAGGGCCACACACATTTTCTTTGTAGCTGCCTAACAAATCACCCAAGATGTAATGGCTAAAACTAGCGGTGACCCTTGTATATTGCTTGTGGTCTTCGAGAGTTGAGGATCGAGGAAGGGCTCAACTGGGCGATTCTGGTTTGGCCTCTCTCATGCTGTTCTAGCTGGAGCTGGAACAGCAGGCAGTGGAGCAGCTCAGGGCAGGCTGAGCACTTCTCTCTTTACATCATCTTGGGGACTTTCCATGTGGCTCTCCATATGGACTAGACTGGGCTTCCTGACAATACGGTGGTATCAGGGCTGTCAGGAGGCTTATATGGCAGTTCCTGGGTCCAGGGCTAGCGCTCCCGTGGGCAAGGTGGAAGCTGGACTACCTTTTGTGACCTAGTCTCAGGAGTCACATAGCATCCCTTCTGCCACAGTCACAAGCCTGTTCTGATTCACAAGGAAAGGACACAGACCTCAACCTCCCTGGAAGGTGTATCAAGATCATATTGTAATAAGGGTGTGGGGGATTGGGGATCTGCTAGAACCACCTTTAGAAAGTACAATTTGCTACCCTCTCTTAGCCTGCTTTCTCAAGCCTCACCGACTCATTGTTTCTACCATGGGATCTCAGACACCTCCAGCTCTTGTCCCCAGCAAAATCTAACTATTTATTTGCATCCTTAGCAGGAACAGCGGGTGGAGAGGTCAGCAGGGGCAATGTTATGGAAGGCCATAGGGAGGAGCATTGAGATCAATGTGGAGGCTTTTAAAAAAATTGTGATAAAACACACATGACTAAAATTTACATTTTAATCACTTTAAAGTGCACATGGGTCAGGCGCCGTGGCTCATGCCTGTAATCTCAGCACTTTGGGAGGCCGAGGCAGGTGGATCACCCGAGGTCAGGAGTTTGAGATCAGCCTGGCTGACATGGTGAAACCCTGTCTGTACTAAAGATACAAAAAATTAGTCAGGCATGGTGGCAGGCACCTGTAATCCCAGCTATTCAGGAGGCTGAGGCAGGAGAATTGCTTGACCCCAGAGGTGGAGGTTGCAGTGAGCCGAGATCCCACCATTGCACTCCAGCCTGGGCAACAAGAGCAAAACCCCATCTCAAAAAATAAATAAATGAAGTGCACACAACTTAGTGGCATTTAGTACATGCATAATGTCATGCAACCATTGCCACCATCTAGTTCTAGAACATTTTCATCCCAAAAAGATGAAGAAGATGAATGCTTTCACCTGTTTTCAACCCAAAAGGAAACCCAGTGGGGAGTTCTACAGAGGAGGAGGTGATACTTTTGTGCCCTAGAAGGATCTCTGTCTGCAGCTTGAGTGATGGGCTGGAGCAGCGGCAACTGGTAAAACTGCAGAGACAAAGGCCAGCAGAGGGGCTGCTGCTTGTGTAGATGAGAGAACGTGGGCAGAGCTGGCGGGGAGGAGAGAAGAATTCAGACTTGGCATTTATGAGGCAGAATTGATGGACTGGGTGAGTGATTGATGCAAGAAGAAGAGACCAGGTTCCCAGATGAAATATGAGTGTGGACGGTATTGTGATTCACAGAGCTGGAAAATGATGGGAGGCATGCCGACGGGTTGTGTTGAAGGAGGGGAGTGGATAGTAAATTCATTCCGGAAGACAGCGCTTGAGACACTGTGGGGGCATCCAAGAGGGACACGTCCAAGAGGCAGTTGGAGATATTTCTTAGGGTTGGGTCAACCACTTCCCCAACCTTGGTACTAGTGACATTTGAGGCCAGATATTCTTCGTTCTCGGGAGCTGCCTTCTGCATTGTAGGATGTTTGGCAGAATCCCTGGATTCCGCCCAGTACATGCCAACTGCACCCCCTCTTTGCAATGATGACAAGCAAAAACACCTTCAGATATTGCCAGGTGTCCCTGGGGGGACATGACTGCCCTGGTAGAGAATCACCTGGTCAGATGCACTGGGGAGTCATCGACATGAAAACAATAGTGAGGTAGGGGGCAGGTGCAACTGGACTCCGGACCTGATTGAAGACTGGTGGGAGCTGGGAAGAGGCCCCAAAAGACACATCCATCAGCACCATGACAGTCTACCACTGCCATGACAACACTAGGATGTTACCACCCCTGGCAATGGCAACACCCCCCAGAAAAAAGTTCCTGCTCATTTTCTAGCCATTCTGAAAGGCTGCTCCTTAATTAGCATATCATGAAAAGTGGGTATAAAGAGGAGTGCACAACTGCCCAGAGCTGCTACTCTCAGCACACTGCCTCTGGGTTAGCCCTGCTCTTGCAGGAGCTGTCACCGGCAGCTGTCACCCTGCCACCTCCTCAGTACAGCTGTTTTCTTCTACCACGGGCTTGCTCTTGAATTCCTTCCTGGGCTAAGCCAAGAACCTGCCCTGCATCAGTAGTGCAAACCTCTGGGATATATGAGGCGCTCAGAGATTCAGCACGATATGTGAAGAGAAGAGAGCTCAGGAAATGTGCATGATAAACACCAACTCACACGGGCAAACCAGAGGAGACAGCAAAGGTTACTGAGAAGGAGAGATCAGGGAGAAGAGAGGAAAGAAGCCCTGTGACTGGGCAGGTCCTGGTACTAAAGGCTGCCTCACCTTCTGACTTCCAGCCATCCATGAGACCACGTTTCCATGTTACTTCTGGGGGGCTGCAGAGCATGGGGGCTCAAGGCACAGGCTCTATGGACATTAGAATTCCCAGCTGTGGTACCAAGGACAAACTGCTTAAGTTCCTTGTCCCTCCACTTCCTCATCCTTAAGACAGGGCTCACATCAGTTCCTAACTTCAGGGTTGTTGTGGCCATTGCATGAGTTACAGCAGGCGGAGCGCTTACAACAGGACTTCTCATCTGCGAGTGCTGAGTCAGTGTCAGCTGCTCTTATGATGATGTTCTGACTCATTTCCAGGCCTTTTGAACCTGGCCTCACTTCTTGGACTGAACGCCATCATTCCTACATTCAACAAATATTTACGGAAGACTTACCATGCACCAGCAGACACTGTGTGTGGTGAGCAAAATAGAAGCAGAGCTCACCCCCATGGTTGCAGGTGAGGGATCAATTGAGTGTCACATGCAAGGTTCCAAATGGAGACAAGCGCTGTGACAGGGCTACGAGAGACCAAGAAGGACACCCTCACTCTGCTCAGCTATGGTGCCTTGTCCTTATTATTATTATTTTTAGAAACAGAGTTTGGTGCAATCATAAATCACTGCAGTCTCGAACTCCTGGTCTCAAGTGATGCCCCTGCCTTAGCTTCCCAAAGGGCTGGAATTGCAGGCTTGAGCCACTCTGTCCACCCCCACCGTTTTCCCCCCTAAGTCACATAGCCTCATCTGTTTGCAGGGCCAAGGCTTTCAATAAAGGGCAAAATCAAAGGACGGAAGGCCTTTCAAATGCATCTCTTATTGTTCTGGAGAAAGTATTACAGTGAAGCAGTCTTAGAGAGGCCATGGTAGGCGGATCCCTTGAGCTCAGGAGTTAGAGACCACCCTGGGCAATATGGTGAAACCCTGTCTCTACAAAAAACACAAAAATTAACTGGGCATGGTGGCACATGCCTGTAATCCCAGCTATTTGGAAGGCTGAGGCATGAGAATTGCTTGAACCTGGGAGGCAGAGGTTGCAGTGAGCTGAGATAGTGCCAGTGCACTCCAGCCTGGGTGACTGAGCGAGACCCTGTCTCAAATATAAAATAAAATAAAACAAAGCAAAATAAAATAATGAGCAGCCATAGTCGTGGGCGCCTGTAGTTCCAGCTACTTGGGGGGCTAAGATGGGAGGAGAGCTTGAACTTGAGAAGATGAGATTGCAGTGAGCTGACATTACGCCACTGCACTCTAGCCTGGGTGACAGAGCGAGACTCTGTCTCAAAAAAAAAAAAAAAAAAAAGGTTCAAGTCCTTGAATCTCCATCTCCTAATTCTCTGGATTCTACAGACATTTTCATTCTCCTGAAAGAGTTCTCTGGCTACAGGCAGCCACAAGCACCACCCATGGCCAGATTTTCCAGAACTTCAATTTCATAGTGATAGGAAACAATGCCCCTTAAATCACAGGTCTCAATTCTTGGTCTGGAAAGCAGTGGCACTGAGCTGATGCCCCAGAGCCAGCTTAGCGTTTCTCAGACCGGAGGAACGAAACGGCAGCGGTCAGCACTCCTGTGCACTCCTGCTGTCGCCATCCTGGCCGCTCCACCAAGCAAAGGGTGAGCAGCAAAGGGAAGGATGAAGAGTCAGAAGAAAAACCCGGCAGGAAGCAAGAACCTCAGCAGGATTAGCAAGTGACCAGAACCATGCCATCAAAGGACCTGGATAAAAGGATGGAGGTCACTTGGGGAGAGTTTAAATACAGGCAGCTTAAGTGGTAAGAGACCTGAAGTGACTGATCAAAGAAGACTTCCGAATCACAGCTCTGTGGGCCCTGGGAACTGCTTAAGCTGGAGAATCAAGGGCTGCTGGGCGGGGAGGGAAGGGGTTTGTGCAGAAACCGGCAAGGTTTCACCTTCGGGGCAGGAGGCCGGGGTCCCTGAGTTAGAGGATTCAGGAGCAGGTAGGATCTTAGAGCACAGCCATTGTCGTTTTTTTTCCTCTGAATTTTGAAGTAATTATAGTCTTGCAGGAAGTGCCAAAAATAGTACATAAAGTCCCTTGAACCCTCCACTTATCTTTCTCCAGTGGTGACATCCTATGTAACTGCAGTGCCATAACAAAGCTGGGAAGTCCACATTGCAATACTGTCAGTCAAGCAGATCTTATCTTGTGTGTGTATGTGTGTGTGTGCACAGTTTGTGCAAATTTCTACCATGTATAGATTTGTGCACAGCACAGTCACGATGCAAAACTTTTCCATCACCTCAACAGAGCTCTATCTAGCTACTCTTTGTAGTCTTTTTTTTTTTTTTTCCTTTAAAGAAATAGAGCCTTGCTCTGTTGCCCAGGCTGGAGTGAAGTGGAATGAATATAGCTCACTACAGTCTCAGCCTCCTGGGTTCAATTGATGCTTCCACCCTAGCCTCCCTCATAGCTGGGACTACAGGTACACACAACCATGCCTGGCTTATATTTAATTTTTTTTGCAGATATGGGGTCTTGCTGTGTTGCCCAGGCTGGTCTCAAATTCCTGGCCTCAAGTGTTCCTCTTGCTTTAGCCTCCCAAAGTGCTGGGATTACAGGTGTGAGGGGCTGCACCTGGCCCCCCTTGTCATCCTTGCTTGTCCCCCTGGCAATCACTCATCTGTCCTCTATCTCTGGAATTCTGTCGTTTTGAGAATGGTATAGAAATGGAATCATAAAATATGGAATCTTTGGAGATTGGCTTTTTTTTTCACTCAGCATAATACCTTTGAGATCCGTCCACATTTTGCATTTGTTCTTTTTCATTGCTGAGTAGTATTCCATGGTTCTGGTATAGTACAGTTTGTGTATCCAATAACCTAGTGAAGTACATTTGGGTGGTTCTCAGTTTTGCACGATTATGACCATGGGTTTTACATTTGGTACATGTGCTTGAATGGAGAAGTTTAGTAAAACACCCCTAGAAACACACTGTTAAATTTTATTTCAGGGTATTGTTTTAGATGCTCTCGTAATATCGATTGTGCTATTCTATGAAATGTTTTGAAAAGATGAATTTGAAAAGATGATTTCCGTCCTGCCTCACAGACAGAAAGCCAGTGTTTCTTGTCAACCTTTAGTATGTTTACATCTGAGGACACTGGGAACGTTGTCACTGATAGACTTTCTCTCTTTGCTTTGGCCACCAGGAAGTTGAGTTTGGGGCCAACTGTTCATCTGTGGAATTCTGTTCTTATGCAATGCTGACCTAATTTGGCCTTGACATTTTCATCTTTGTTTTTTACCTTAAATATTATTTTAAGTACAACACCGCAGAGAATTTTACCAGAACTCTAGGTGATCCTGTCTTTGGAGAAAAAAATCTTCCAGCGCTAGAGACCATAGCTTAGTAGAAGAAGGAAGAGTGAGCTAACAGGATGGTGGGAGATCTCTGTCAGGGTCAGAACCATGTAGCATTTATCTCTGTAGTTCTGCACATCAAGCACAAGGTGAGGTGCAGAATAGCTGTGCCCAGTAATGTTTGCTCACCCTTCTTCTACTGCGGTTCTCTCGGGAGGAGAGCCGTGGATGTTCTACCCCGTGAGTCCAGCTAGGACCACAGGGTGAGGAAGGGGATGAATGTCTCTAGCAGCCACAAGCATGTGTGGTTGTGGGAGTAGAGAGGAGGTGGAACTTCAAAGCCCCAAGAGCTGAGTGTTTGTTAGGAGGGACCAGATTTTAGATTCCACAGAACATGAACAAAATTCTAGGGTGCTGAGATGGTTAATACCAAGTATCAACTTGATTGGATTGAAGGATGCAAAGTACTGTTTCTGGTTGTATCTGGGTGTTTCTTTTTTTTTTTTTGAGACAGAGTCTCACTCTGTTGCCAGGCGCCAGGCTGGAGTGCAGTGGCACAATCTCGGCTCACTGCAACCTCCGCCTCCTGGGTTCAAGCAATTCTCCTGCCTCAGCCTCCCAAGTAGCTGGGACTACAGGCGCACACCACCATGCCCAGCTAATTTTTGTATTTTTAGTAGAGACAGAGTTTCGCCATGTTGGCCAGGATGGTCTCGATCTCTTGACCTCGTGATCCATCCGCCTCGGCCTCCCAAAGTGCTGGGATTACAGGCTTGAGCCACCACGCCCGGCGGGCCATATCTGGGTGTTTCTGGGTGTTGCCAGAAGAGATTAACATTTGAGTCAGCGGACTGGGAAAGGAAGACCCACCCACAACGTGGGTAGGCACCATCCAATTGGCTGCCAGCACGGCTAGAAAAAGCAGGCAGAAGACGGTGGAAGAAGCTGAGTTGCTGAGTCTTCGGCCTTCATCTTTCTCCCGAGTTGGGTGCGTCCTGCCCTGGAACATCAGATTCCAAGTTCTTTCGATTTTAGACTCTTGGCTGATAGCAGTGGTTTGTCGGGGGATCTTGCTTTTGGGTCTTCGGCCACAGAATAGGCCGTACTATTGGCTTTTCTGCTTTTGAGGTTTTGGGGCTCAGACTGAGCCACTGCTGGCTTCCTTGCTCCTCAGCTTGCAGACAGGCTGTGATGGGACTTCACCTTGTGACCTGTGAGCCAATTCTCCCTAATACATTCCCTTTCATATATATATCTGTCCTATTAGTTCTGTCCCTCTAGAGAACCCTGACTAATACAGGAAGAAGTTCTGTTACTTACTTTTCATCACGGCAAGTAAGTCCATCAATTCAGCCACTGCCTGAGCACACAGACACAGAACCCTGTGTAGAAAAAGATAATCATTACCATTTCCTGTTACAACCATATCTCTCTCTCTCTCACAGACACACTGGAAGGAAAATATGATATCTTGGAATAAAAGGTTGAACTTTAAACAGAATGCTGTGAACTTTCATACTTTTCTCAGTTCACACAGATCTTACTTTGAGATCATGAATTCTTTTTTTGTTGTTGTTGTTATAGAGATAGAGTCTCACTCTTGTTGCCCAGGCTGGAGTGCAGTGGTATGATCTTGGCTCACTGCAACCTCTGCCCCCTGGGTTCAAGTGATTCTCCTGCCTCAGCCTCCTGAGTAGCTGGCATTACAAGCGTGAGACACCACTCCCGGCTAATTTGTGTATTTTTAGTAGAGATGGTGTTTTGCCATGTTGGCTAGGCTGGTCTGGCATTCCAGACCTCAGGTGATCCACCCCCCTCATCCTCCCAAAGTGCTGGGATTACAGGAGTGAGCCACCACCCCTGGCCTGAGATCACGCGTTCTTAACACAGGCAACAACTGGATCTCTCTCCCTCGCTCTCTTTATTAAATTGGAAGATATTTTATTTCTTCTTAATACTAGCTCCTCCACCGACTAGGTAAAATTGAAATATTTCACATGGTCATTCCCATCAGTTAAAGGAAAACAAAGCATTTTCCATATATGGGTGTATTTTTTTTGGTCTACATATATACACGGCAATTTTTAGCTCACTTCTCTGTGGGTAAGAAAAAGGACAAAAAATGCCTATCAGATTTCATCTCTGCTCAGAAAATTCACTCTTAAGGAGTGAGAAAGGTGTTTAATCATACAGTGGTTTGTGGCCCTGCAAAGGGTCTCAGTACAGCAAACAGATACACAGTGCACCTGAGCTATTATTTCAAGAGTGTGTGTGGGGTGACGATTAGGAAGAAAAGTTTAAAAGACTCATCAGGGAGGTAATAATGAATAAAAGGTTGTAAAGCCACACTGTACATGGCTAGTATCTGAGAATCATTGACCTTGACTCTAGGAAACTGTAGAGGTGCCACCCAGGACTCAAGAAACATG
Organism: Cacajao melanocephalus; assembly: GCA_963573385.1. Lineage (NCBI taxonomy): Eukaryota > Metazoa > Chordata > Mammalia > Primates > Pitheciidae > Cacajao > Cacajao melanocephalus. The sequence goes on along the minus strand of CAUYLG010045014.1, from coordinate 72,415 downwards.
CGTTTTAATTGCCAGAGTTTGCTATGGGTCAGGCAGACTGCCAAACCCTTTAAATGCATCATTTCACAGCAACCCTGAGAGGCAGGAACTCATATTACGTCCTTTTCACAAATGAGAAAATCCAGGGGCGGAGAGGCTAAGCCACTTGCTCAGTCAGGGTCTCGCCGTTACTAGGGGCTCAAGCTTGGATTCCAACTCACAGTGTGTGACTAACTTCTTTGAAGAACAGGCTTTTCAGAGGGTCTTGCTTACAGCTGTTCCAGGAGTGTGAAACTTGCATTTCCCCTTCCTCATGAAATGAACAAAGTCTGGCCAAATGTTTTGGCCGGAGTCTTGTTCCTGGCAACCCTGTCACCTGGGCTGGGAATCATTTCCACAGCCCCAACAAATCCAGATGTTGGAGGTCAAAAGAGCAAGCCACAGGTCCATCAATGCAGTGCTGAGCCTCCCAAGCCCAGCAATTAAGAGGGGATTCTCAGCTGTGAACGTGCCTGTTGGCTTCCTGAGGGAAGTCTCTCCGGCTACTCAAATAACCATGACTGGTCGGCACTTCCCCACGACTTCATTCAGAGGCAGTGCAAGGACCTCTTCTTGCCTGAGAAGACAACCTTGCCAAACTTTGTGCTCAAGAAAGAAAGCATGCCTCTCCAGGGGCAATGGGAATGCATTTCAGGACAAGGAAGGGCCCCCATAGAGACAGAATCCGGTCTAGGGTTCTTGCTTAACACCTTGGATAAATCTTGGTTGATACATTCTGTCCGTTTTTACGCCTCATCCTCCACACAGCTGCTGGGATGGGGTCTTTAATGCACACATCTTGGCACCTTTCAGCTCAAAAATTCCTTCACAATGCCCTCTTTCCCCTAGCAGTATTTGCCGTCCATGAGACTGCATGATCCCTCAACAGAATTCCGGAAAAGATCCTGAGAACGTGTACCTGCAGCAGCCATTCTTTGCAGACTGGATAGACATGCTAACGGGTCCTGTACATACAGGTCTTTTATAAAATGCTTAGATACATTTACCCAAGGCTCAGTTGGCAGTGGCTTTCCGCTGTCCTCCCAGTTAGCTTTAGAAATAAACACAGCCCAACCAAATAAGAACAAGCAAAAGCTATTTATTCAGAGCTCGCCATAGCAAGGGAGTCAGCCAGCATCACTTGTGTTTTGGCAGAGACTCAGAGGTAGATAGTGGAGAGGGAAACCTTTATCGCAGAAGAGAAAGAAGACTCCGGGTGTGCTCTGATTGGAGCTGCTGTCATGGGGAACCAGAAGGTGGGATAATTAGAAGTAGGCATCTTCTGTGATCTGGCAGGGGTGTCTGTTTAGCTTTCTTTGGTTTATCCCCAGTTGGACGCAGGGATAAAAAATTTAGGGAAGCTGTCAGTTATTATTTGAACCCTGGGCATTTGAGACTGATTGTTACAGGGGCTGTTGCTTGGCTTCCTGAGCCAGTTGCTACATATAGTGGCCGGACTTCCTACAAGTCTGATTTCCGGAGAGCAGGCTGGCGCCCTGGGCTGGTTCCTGTAGAGAATGTCTGCGATGGTGGCTGCAGATTGTTGGGTCAGGGTTCTGTCTTTATATAGAGTCTGGCCACTGCCTGTACATTCAGTCTCTCGGGTAAATGTGTAAACCTAAAGAGATCACATGACATTCTTGGCTTCTCATTTATAAATGTTTACAATGGCTGACAGGTGACAATTAGAAGGCACACAAATGACATGCGTTGATTTACTTAACAGTTTGAAACGAGTTAAGAAATTCTATAATGTGTACACAATCAATCTTAAACACCGTGATGCATGTAAAAGTGTGCATCAGGATTGTTTGTATGTGTTTACGAACATTTATGCTCTTAATAGAATTGTTTCATTCATTTTGAGCATATTGTTTTTGTTTTGAGACAGGGTCTTGCTTGTTGTCCAGGCTGGAGTGTAGTGACATGGTCATAGCTCACTATAGCTTCCATCTCCTGGGTTCAAGTGATCCTCCCACCTCAGCTCCCAGGTAGCTGGGACTACAGGCACACACCACCACACCCAGCTAATTTTAAAATTTTCTGTAGAGATAGGGTCTTGCTATTTTGCTCAGGCTGGTCTCAAACTCTTGGGCTCAAGTAGTGCTTCGCCCTCAGCCTCCCAAAGTGCTGGGATTACAGGCATGAGCCACCGAGCCTGGCTGAGTATTTAATTATGAAATCAAAGGTTTGAGATTTTTAAGAAGAATAAAATATATAAGAAACCGATAAAACCATAGACAAAATGCTAATACGTAGGAGAAAGGAGATAAGGTAGCTCACTGGTTCTCAAAGTGTGGCCCCTGTATCAGCAGCATCAGCCTAATTTGGGAATTTGTTAGAAAAGCAAATTCTCAGGCCCCATTAATGATCTACTGAATCAGAAACTCTGAAAATGACACTCAGCAATCTGTATTTGAGTAGCGCTCTGGGTGGTTCTGATACACATGAATATTTAAGGGCCACAATATTAGATGAACACATCAAAATGTAACTTGATGGCAACACATGATAATGATGATGATGATGATTTTGCTTTTTTTCTGAGACAGAGTATGACTCTGTTGGACAGGCTGAGTGCAGTGTATGATCACAGTTCACTGCAGCCTCAACCTCCCCAGCTCAAGCAATCTTCCTGCCTCAGCCTCCTGAGTAGCTGGGACTACAGGCACGTGCCACTGTGCCTGGTTATTTTTTTATTTTTTGTAGATCACGGCTCTTGCTATGTTACCCAGGCTGGTCTTGAACTCCTGGATGGAAGTGATCTTCCCACCTTTGCCTCCGAAAGTGTCAGGATTATAGATGTGAGCCACTGAGACTGGCTGACAATAGATTATTGATCAAGAACATAGGGGAAAGAGGGGGACAACAAGGAAGAAAAGAGAAAGGGTGCAGTGTAGGCCTGATTAAATAAAAAACAGGAACAACTGAGAAAACGAGTCCACAGGTGATAACCACACTGGAAACACATGCTGTAGAAACGATGTCAGTGCTAAACCTCACAAGATATGAGGGAGAGAGAGACAGAGGGGGGGAAAAAAAAAGAAAGATGTTGGGGAGAAGAGTAACCACTTGGAATAGACACCTTCATATTTTATTTATATCTCTGAGGAGAACAGTGCGTGTTTTGCTGGGTGCAGCTATTTTTCAAATGTCTGTAAATTTGATTGGGTTGAACAAAGTACAAATTAATTTAAATGCATCACTGAACTTACGATGACTTTTGCTGTGATGTGTTTTCTCAGTCAATTTGCACCGAACTACTGCCATGAAATCTCTGAACACTGAAAAGGGGTACCCCTATGTAAAACAGTTATAGATCAGTGGGCTGTAGGGTAATGTCTAAACTTACCAGCAAGATCTGTTTTTAAATGTCTTATGAGTTATCCTTCCTTGTTTCAACAGGTTGGGTCATCTACTGACTGCTCTTTTACCTGTATCCTATAGCTGAATCAAGTCATTTGATTTTTTTTTTTTTTTTTTTTGAGATAGAGTCTCCCTCTATTGCCTAGGCTGGAGTGCAGCGGCACAATCTCCTCTCACTGCAACCTCTGCCTCTTAGGTTCTAGTGATTCTCCTGCCTCAGCCTCCCAAGTAGCTGGACTACAGGTGCGCACCACCATGCTCAGCTATTTTTTTTTTTTATTTAAATTTTTATTTTTTATTTTTTGCATTTTTAGTAGGTACTGGGTTTCACCATATTGGCCAGGTTGGTCTTGAACTCCTGATCTTGTGATCTGCCTGCCTTGGCCTCACAAAGTGCTGGGATTACAGGTGTGAACAACTGTGCCTGGCCACTTGATATTCTTAAAATTCAACAGATTGTGTTTCTTTTACTGGTGAACTCCTTCATATCCATGAAGACCCTGCTCAAATGTCACCCCCTTTACTTCCCAGTAAACAATGTACTGCTTGAGTGAGGAGACCATGTGTTTTCTTCTCTATATGCACAGGACCCAGCTTAATGCCTGGCTCAGTTAATGCTAAGCAAATATTTGTTGAGTATTCCATTACCACTTAGACAAATTATACTTGTTATTTATCTAAAAGGTATGCTTATTTGTTAAGTAAGACATGAGAGAGCTTGCATGTATCCTTTACTTGTTCTTTGCTGCTTGCCTGTATAAAGTTGTTTGCTATTGACGAGTCAGTAAATGAGAAACAGAAAACAAAAACAGCAACAAAATCACAGTGAAGGAGAAAGAAAATCAATCAACAAAAAGCTAGGCTAATATGGTTGTTACTATTTGTCATGGCATTTAGCTTTGAGCTTCCTGGCAGTCTAGGCAAAAAGGAAAAGATTGGGTTACAAAAGCCAGTTTGACTAATGAATCACAGTAGTTTATCAAGAGAGATACACGGTTTTACACAAGGAATTTACTCTGTAGGTTCCTATGTTATGAACATCGACAAAGTGTTAGATTACTCTAGTAGCTGTAGAGAATATTTATTTTTTCATTCTTCAAATATTCTTTGGGCATTTGCTCTTTCCTAGACATTGTGTGGATATTGGGCTATAGGAACGAATGATACGTTCACATTCTACAGGAGGAGGCAGTAAGGTGGATTCATGCAATATAGCGTGATACAGTCCATGTTAGAAGGAAAGTCGGGAAGCTCTAGGATCCCAAGGCAGGAACCTTGGCTGTGGCTGAGAAACTAAGGCTTTGGGGAGGAGATGACATCTGAGCTGAGTTTTAAAGAATGAGATGGGTTGCCAGATAAAGGGGTGTCATAGGAGAGAGAACATCAAGTGCAAAATTTTGGAGGAATGAAGCATGGTGCATGGTGCACCACTGCATGATGCAAGCAACTCAGTAACACTAGGGTGTTTGGCGGTAGCGGAAGCAGGTGAAACTGACAAAGTAAAAAGCAAGTGCCACACCATCAATCATCCCCAATGACACCAAAGGACCTTGGTCTTTGGGTTCTTCAGGGCAGGGCAATTGGGGGGCTATAAAATAATTTAAATAAAAAAGTGACATAGTCTAAGTCACGTGTTTAAAGATGAAGAAATGCTCCTTATGCCGTCTCTCCTTAGTCCCCCACCGGGGCCCAGCTTTGCTCTGTAGTCAATCTGCACTGGTCCTAAGTTTCTTTGCTACGAGGCCAGGCATTTCCAAAACACTGAAGCCTGAGCTGACATCAATTATGCTGAAAGGGGGAAAAATTAATTAAAAGTTTTTGAAGGGCCGTGTTCTGTATTCTTCTCTATTTTCGTGTTATCAGCAACGCTGCCTTTTCTCCTGGCTGGGAGTTATTACAGTATAACATTTTCATGTTGCTTGTAGGGTAATTATGTCAAATATATGGGAGATGATAAGCGGCAGTTTGTATTATTCTGTGATTAATCTCCATACATTCTGGCATTTCAATCCGGCCTAAGAAGACTACATTTGCTATATCCTGGTGCAGAGGGAGGATGTGGGGAAGAGCCGGGAGGATTGGGGAGTTGAGACTGAGGTGATTCTGGTTGGAAATATCCCAGTTCCCCCAAAGAACCCACCAACCCCAGGCTCCAATTCCCCTGTTCTTTCCAAGGCTCATTCAGTGTAGTGCTTCTGAAAGTGCACCTGGGTTGCTTATGTACATAGCACACTCCTACCCCCTTTGCTGGCCTCCCCCACCCCAAACCCACAGAATCAACATTTAGAACATTATAAAGCCAAGGAATTTGCATTTCCAACTACTCCCTGACAAATCATTCTTACATATTTAGAATTTTTGAAAAGCAGATCTAGCTCAATCAGGCCCAATCCTTTGCAAACCTGAAATTGGATATGAAAGTTTTTCCAAGATGGTGCTGGAGGTGGAGATTTGGGAATTTAAAACCACCTGAGATGACCAAGGGAGACCCTTGCATCTCCTTATCTGGGTTTCTTGAAAAATGTGCAATAGATGGAATTGGTTTATTGTTACCCAGAGGTAGGATAAGACATCTCTTGTAAGATGTTAAAACAGGGAAAAATAACATTACTTTTTTTTTTTGAGACGGAGTCTCGCCCTGTCACCCAGGCTGGAGTGCAATGGTGCAATCTCAGCTCACTGCAACCTCTGCCTCCCTGGTTGAGGTGATTCTCCGGCCTAATCCTCCTGAGTAGCTGGGATTACAGGTGTGCGCCACCACGCCCAGCTAACTTTTTGTATATTTAGTAGAGACGGGGTTTCACCATGTTGGCCAGGCTGGTCTTGAACTCCTGACCTCGTGATCCACCCACCTTGACCTCCCAAAGTGCTGGGATTACAGGTGTGAGCTACAGCACCCAGCCAAAAGAACATTTCAGTAGAGGTTCTAGACACACACTTTGGGAATGAGCCCTGTAGTTGGAACAAAGTCTGAAGCAGGAGAAATCTTGGCGGAGGAAGTAGAGGGGTGCCTGGTTTCACATTCTCCTTGGTCAAGGGATCCCCCGTCCTGAATCATCTTCAACATCTAAACCAGGGAGGGTGATGGTGGATGACTTCTCCTGCAAGCACAATGCTATTCTGCTGCTGCTGCATTTCAACCTAATGTTAGTGTTCCTTTTCTTGATCACCATGCTGTCCTGACGAAAGCTGCCTCAGGGGGTGGTGGATGGCTCAGAGGTAAAGTTTGTATCGGGCCACTGTGCTACATCTCTCTAAGCCATTCCCGTTGGGGCTAGACCCCTTTGACCCCCACAAGCCTAACCTCTTGACTCCTGCAGAGTTCCAGAATCTTCCCATTTCCCAAATGGAACCCTCTGCCAAATTACCCCCTACACAAACAGGCAAAAAATATTGTGGCTTATGTTGGGTTCTCTTTAGTCTATGATTTATTGATGGAGAATATGAAATTTTCATTAAAACAGATTGCTGTTTCTCACTCATTTGTCACATTTCTAATTTGTATTTTAAAACATTAATAAAACTGACACAATTAATTATTTTTCAAAATGTCAAATATATTGAAGATGTGGGACTGGAATGAAGCTTCATGTTGTAGCAGAAGGAGGCATTGGTTCAAGAAAATGATCTCTTGGTTACACTGAGATCTTTCCTCTTCCTGAACCTTATGGTCAGATGAAATTGTCTTTGATCTCTTAATAGATATCACTGTTTACAAAGTAATTTCTTCTTTTTTTTTTTTTTTGAGATGGTGTTTTCACTTTTGTTGCCCAGGCTGGAGTGCAATGGCATGATCTCGGCTTACCGCAACCTCCACCACCTGGGTTCAAGCGATTCTCCTGCCTCAGCCTCCCGAGTAGCTGGGATTACCGGCATGCACCACACACCTGGCTAATTTTGTATTTTTAGTAGAGACGGGGTTTCTCCATGTTGGTCAGGCTGGTCTGGAACTCTCAACCTCTGGTGAGCCACCTGCCTCAGCCTCCCAAAGTGCTGGGATTACAGGTGTGAGCCACTGTGCCCGGCTAAAGTACTTTCATTTTTTAAAATCCTGAGATATTATCCAGTAGTGTTTGGGGAGGTCCTGGTTTATGTCTGTGGTCTTAGTATTATTAATAATGTACCCTGGGATTGTCCTCATTTGTATGACAAAGTGTATGATGTTCTGAGTCTAAGACTGTAAGGGCTTTTGAGTTAGACATAACTGGCTCATGTCCTTGGTAACCATGTGACCTCTCTTTAGCCTGTTTCCCCATTTGTAAAATGCAGCACATAATAGCACCAACTTCATGTTATTGTCATGAGTTTAGATGATATGATATAGTATGCATGGCATATGACAAGAGATCAATATATGATTGCTGCCACCATATTTGTGGCCATTATTATCATTAGACCCTGCATGGGGCTGGTCCAGATTTCCCTCTCAGCCCCACCTCACTCTGCACCCCCTGTTGCAGCCTCCGTCTGGCAGCTCTGGACTTCTTTCAGTTCTATGTGTATGTCTTTGCCACAGGGACTTTGTACCTGTTGCTTGATCTTTTAACCTGAGTCCCATCTCAGCTCAAACATTATTCCCCAGGGAAGCCTGCCCAGATCTCTCTCATTAGGTCAAGTCTTCCTGTTGTCAGCTTTTGAAACATCCTACATCTCTTTTCTGTAACAATTGTCATTGTAAACAATTAGCAGGTACCTGTGTGATTTTTGGTTTATGTCCATCTCTCCCACCAGTCTGTAAGCTTTGAGAAGACAGGAACTGCGTCAGTCTTTGCTTACCCCTGGTTCCTGGTACCTAGCGGAATGCTGGGCTATAGTGAGTGGTCAGTAACAATTGGCTGAATGAGTGACTTGAATCTCACTGCTTTCTGATGCATCAGTTCTGCTTCATCTGTTCCTATCAACTCCCAAGTTTCCCTGCCATTTTCTGTATCTTTCATTGACTATCCATCTTTGGATAAAATGGGTGCTATTATAACAGTAAAAATAGCGGAGATTTTCGGAGTGCTTGCTATATACCACGTATTTTACTTGCATTATTTCGCTGAAGACTTATGATAATCTGATGAATTCAGTGCAGTCATCACCACCCCCATTCACAGATGAGGAAACTGACGCTGAGGTAATGACACTCAGCAGGTAAGTGACCAGCTGGGATTCCTGCACAGGTGGCTTGACTCCTGGGCTTCTGTCCCTAGCTGAGACTGTTCTATTCCTCCTATAAACTGTTCTATGAAAAAATAGTTCAACACCGTATCCTCAATCTCTAGCCAAGGACCTGAAATATAAGGAGTTTGATAACTATGTATTCAATAACTTGAAGGTTGAAAAAATAATTTCTGATTATTAAATTACCACATTTATTGCCCAGTCCTGTGGCTCAAGCCTGTAATCCCAGCATTTTGGGAGGTTGAGGCGGTTGGATCACCTCAGTCTGAGGTCAGGAGTTCAAGACCAGCCTGGCCAACATGGTGAAATCCCATCTCTACTAAAAATATAAAAATTAGCTGGGCATGGTGGCACATGCCTGTAATCCCAGCTACTGCAGAGGCTGAGGCAGGAGAATTGCTTGAATTGGGGAGGTGGAGGTTGCAGTGAGCTGAGATTGTGTCACTGCACTCCAGCCTGGGTGACAGAGCGAAACTCTAATAAATAAATAAATAGCATATTTGTGAGTTGCAATTTTTTTAAAGTTACTTCCATATTTTTTTCTTTTTTAAATTTAAGTTTCTGTCACAATCTGGGTATCTCATGGAACATATGACCTATATTAACAACGTCTGTCTTGCTTGTGGTGGTGAATAAATATTTAAGGATCCTTGGACCCATTGCATGCAGGGTGCTTCCAGCGGATACAACCCGGAATTCCAGGATGGGATCTGGAAGAGTGAAAGCTCAGGGGTCATTTTCCTTGAAGAAGGGAATTGAGGTGTGCGAGGATGGAAGGAAATGGTGGTGTGAGGCTGCGGGGAAGATCTGCCCAGGCATCTGAGCCTGCTTGTAGAAGGCAGAACTCTCCTCTGGGTCTGATGAGGGATCAGAGAGAGAAGGAGCCTTTGCAGAGCTGAAGCAATCACTTCGGCCAGGGACAGGTGTTTTGGGTAAGTGGGTCTTGGGTTGGGATTACACTTCTAGCTTCTCTACCCTCCCACCCCTTAATTCCCTTTTCAGAGGAAAAGAATCCCGGAATCTTGAGTCTTCCAGATCCCATTCCGGGATTCCAGGTTGTATCAGCTGGAAGCACTGTGAGTGCAGTTGGCCCAGGGATCCTCAAACATTTCTTCAGCACTGCATACAAGGCAGACATTGTTCATATGTTCATATAGGTCACATGTTCCGTGGCAATGCCCAAACTGAAAAAAGGGGAAGTAACTAAAAAAAATCGCAACTCACAGATACGCTATTTAGTAATCAGAATTTATTTATTCATGTGAACATCAAGTTATGGAGTACATATGTATTGAGCTCCTTATATTCCAGGCATTTGACTAAAGATTGAGGATACAGTGATAAAATGTTTTCTCATAAGTCACAAATAGATACATTATAAATGATATAACTTAAAGATAACACAAATTTATCTACTGTATTAAAATTAAATATCACACAAATGTATCTACTGTATTAAAATTAAATACATACATACACACCCGTCTGCAATGAAGTATATATAACATAAAAACACAGCACACACATTCTTTGTCTAGGTTCATACAATCATATTGTCCAAACTTCCATGGGTACGATAGGGTACACTATGACACTTCTCTCTTCTGCCTCAGATCTCTGTCTGCCCACTAGGTTATCTCTCAGCACAACCAGCACCATCAATTCTTTGGCCTCCCCTCCAGAGCAAATATGTTTCTTTTTTTTTTTGGAGACATGATCTTGTTCTGTCACTCAGGCTACAGTGCAGTGGCAGGATCGTGGCTCACTGCAGCCTTGGTTTCCTGGGCTCCTGTGATGCTCCTAACTCAGCCTCCTGAGTAGCTGGGACTACAGGCATGCACCACCATGCCCAGCTAATATATATTTTTTTTAGAGACAAAGTCTCACCATACTACCCAGGCTGGTCTCGAACTCCTGGACTTAAGCAATCTGCCTGCCTTGGCATCCCAAAGTGCTGGGATTACAGATGTAAGCCACCTTGCCCAGCCTCAGAGCACAAATGTTTAAATACTGCCCCCTGTGACACGTTTCTTTTTCTTTTCTCTCTTGTTATACACAAATGGGAGCAAAGTAAACAGTGTTCTAACCTTGTCTTTCATGCTTATACCTAACTTGGAGGTGGTTCATATCGGTACACAAAAAGTTTTCTTGTTCTTCTTTACAGCTGCTTTTTGATAGCTCCATGGATGTCAATGGTGAATTATTAACAGTAAATCAATAGAATGGAAAACTTCTGCAGGGCTTTGATGTCATGGAAAGAAGTTCCCGGTATAAAACATAACGGGGGAGGAAACCAGATTGTAGTTTCACACCATATGGTATTATCATGGCTATGAAAAATAGAATCTCTATGTGTATGTGAATAGCTATATGAATTGGGAAGAATGTTTATTAAAATATTAGCATCAGTTATATCCCAGTGGTAGATTTATTATCCTATATATATATATATATATATATATATATATATACATAATATATACATACTGAGACAGAGTCTCGCTCTGTTGCCCAAGCTGGAGTGCAATGGCACAACCTTGGCTCACTGCAACCTCTACCTTTTGGGTTCAAGCCATTCTCCTGCCTCAGCCTCCCAAGCAGCTGGGACTACAGGCATGCGCCATCACGCCTGGCTAACTTTTGTATTTTCAGTAGAGACAGGGTTTCACCATTTTGGCCAGGCTGGTCTCAAACTCCTGACCTCAAGTGATCTGCCTGCTTTGGCCTCCAAAAGTGCTGGGATTACAGGTGTGAGCCACCATGCCCTACTCATTTTTGTGTTTTAAGACAGGATCTCATTCTGTTGCCCAGGATGGAGAGCAGTGATGCAGTCACAGCTTTGACCCCCTGAGCTCATGAGATGTTCCTGCCTTAGCCTCCCAAGAAGCTGGGACCACAGGCATGTGCCACCATGCCCAGTTAATTCTTAAATTTATTATTTTTTTAATTGTACTTTAGGTTCTGGGGTACATGTGCAGATCATGCAGGACTGTTTCATAGGTACATACATGGCAAGGTGGTTTGCTGCCTTCATTCCCCCCGTCACCTATATCTGACATTTCTCCCCTCATTATCCCTCCCCACTCTCCCCATCCCTGCTGTCCCTCCCCTAGTGCCCCACTACTGACCGCAGTCTGTGATGTTCCCCTCCCTGTGTCCACATGTTCTAATAATTCTTAAATTTTTTTGCATGGGGTGTCATCTTGTTGCCCAGACTGGTCTCCAACTCCTGGGCTCAAATGATCCTCCCACCTTGGCCTCCTAAAGTGATGGGATTACAGGTGCGAGCCACCACACCTGGCCTGTATTTTTAATAAAACTAAAAATGTGTGATTCCTACAGCCATGACAAAGGAAATATTATCTTTGTTTTGAAACAAACAAGTGCCCTTCACACCTGCTCTGCCTTTTACTACTGCCTGAGGATGGATAATTAGCCCATGAATGGTGGTGATTCCCAGTGCCTCAACTGTGAGTCTTCTTTTTCTTAGCTCAATGCCTGGAATATGATGAAGACATGGAAGCAAAAAACCCAGAACAAACAAACAAACACACACACAACAACAACGACAAAGAAAAAGAAAAAGAATAAGCATTTGAACTTAAGGCAGCAAGAATGGCTTTGTCAGAGGAACCTTTGAATCTATTTTAATTTGTTTTAGCAATTCATTGCAGACTTCATTACTTGAGCTGATTTCAGTAATAAAATAGTTGTGACTCTCCCCATTGCTAATGTTGAGATACTGAGGTCGCAAACCTTCACCGAAGTCAACCATCTCATTTTAGAGACAAGGATGTTTGGTTTTTGAAGAAGAAGTCAAGGCTTGGTGAAGTTAGCTATGCACAAATTATTGTATGAAAAGCTTTCAAAATATACAAGTACCTAAGGGCTAAAAATAATAAAATGGGTTATTAGAGATGACAGAGTTGGGATTCAGGACCTGTTTCAAACTCTTCTTTTATTTATTTATTTAGTTATTTATTTATTTTTGAGACAGAGTCTCGCTCTGTTGCCCAGGCTAGAGTGCAATAGTGTGATCTTAGCTCACTGCAACCTCTGCCTCCCAGGTTCAACTGATTCTCCTGTCTCAGCCTCCCGAGTAGCTGGGATTACAGGTGCATGCCACCACACCTGGCTGCTTTTTGTATTTTCAGCAGAGACCAGCCTGGCCAACATGGTGAAACTCCGTCTCTACTAAAAATACAAAAAATAGGCGGGCGTGGTGGTATGTGCCTATAACATGTTGGCCAGGCTGGTCTCCAACTCCTGACCTCAGGTGAACTGCCCGCCTCAGCCTCCCAAAGTGCTGGGATTACAGGCGTGAGCCACAACACCCTGCCCAACCCCTTTAATTTTGATGCTTTTGTCTTTCATTTTGACCATGAAGACTTGAGAAGACACTTGTTCAGGATCAAACCAAAAAGCCAGGGTTAAAACCTGGGTATTATGATTCTCAGCTCTGGAACTTTCCTCAATGTTGTGTTCTACACGCCCCAGGCAGCACATGAAAGATGGCAGGGCTCCCTACGCAGTGAGCCTTCCATACCTTCACCTTTATTTGACTTGATGAGAATTATGCAGGAACCAAAATTTGCAGGTGACGTTCCCACGATGAAGGATTTGCTGCAATGCCACATTCATCACAGAACTCATAAGAGCAGTGCCTACAGTTTGGAAATCCTTTTTCCTTGACAAATGATATATTTCATTTATTTCCCATGATCTTCTTGAATTATTTCAATATTATTAATACTTGGCAAATATATTAAAAAAGTAATAAACTGGCAATTATGATTGTGTTATGGACCCCAAACTGCAATTATTCATTACGTTTCAATTATTAACTTCCCTTCAAATGTCTTTCAGTGAAGATTGTAAGAGGAAAAATAAATCCCAGTGAAGCTCTGTACCCTGGTTCCTGGAGATCTATGTTTCACTCTGACTTGACATTTTTCTGATTTATTTGCTATCTCAGAGCTAGAGGAATCAAAATAACAATAAAAAAGTCCTCGCTACTTAATAAACAATAACCATCAACAGCTTATATGTATATAGAGCTTTTTAACCCTTCCTAGTGCCTGAGTATCTATGACTGCATTTTATTTTAAAACAAGGCTCATGAAGTATGTGGCTCCAATAAGTGGCCCTATTTATTAATGGGGGACACAGAGACACATCAGAGACTGGGCACAGCAGACACTCAGATGGTGAGACTTCCCACCACCCACACCCCTCCGCCACCACTCCCCACCATAGCATTTCAGCACCAGCCCCATTTCCAAGGCAAATCTTGACCTAAGGAGAAAGTCAATCGCTGAGACTGATGGAGAGGGTGATGATGATATGAGTAGCTGCTCTCTGAACTTACACCAGGACCTAAGTGCTGGGCACATGTTACTTTGTCTAATTTTCCCGAGTTCCCAATGGGGAAGACACAGTCATAATTCTGCTTTATAGAAATCTTACGAGAGTTGCCTAAAGGCCCACAGCTATTATCTAGGAGTACAACTATAGCAAATGATAAGCATGATGATAGTTGCATGAATTCAACGTTGACCATGTGCTAAGTACATTTGTAGACTTTATAAATGAGAATCTGAGGATCAGAGGACTTGCTCAAAGTCAGTAACAACCAGCATGTTGCTCACTGCTCCACCAGCCTCTCTGCCTTCAACTCCCACCAAGCATGTGTGTGTCATCCCATCTAATGTACCACCCCGTTACTATTTTTCCTTTCACTGCCTAAGGAAAAGTAGCGATGGGAACAGGAGAGAGGGATGTCTATGGATGTAGTTGCCTTGGAGAGACTCTCCCACCAGAATTTGGCTCATGATTATCCCTCAAAGCAATTCTACACCCTCCACCTGCCCCCACTTCTCACATTATAGCTGTAGGAGTACGATAAAGGATAGCTATAAAGGACATGAAGAATTCCTTTTTTTTTTCAAATAAGCAAATTGCATTAAATTTTAATGATGGTCATTATGGACCGGTTCGTCTTTGGCACTGAAGCAAGTCCTCCGGCCCCTTTGAACAGTTACATTTGCACAGATTAATTATCTGCAATTTTGTCCGGCACGTCCTTATCCCAGTCATCGCACTGCGAAACCTTGTTCCCATCTGGGCAGAGCTCAATGATGTAGCACTTTGGCCTTTAAAATATGCACAATAAATATTTTAGATGTTCTGATGAATGACTTGCTCTCATGGCAAGGCTGCAAGGATAGAGTTTTGCAGGGACAGAAGGAGGAAGAAGTGGGAGCAAATCTCAAAATGAGAGTCACTTACAGGCTTCACAAAGAGGTGCTGGGTGCCAGGCAGAAGTGGTGGCTTTCCTGGTCAGATGCCACTGCAGATCTGGAGTCACACTGGAGTTCCTTTCAGAAATGCCTGACTGTGTCCTTCTCCTATACAGGGGTCACTTTCCTGGGTTGACTCTCTTCCAAGGAGCACACTTAATTTTCCTAATCTCAGAAACCCCCTCTGAGACCAAAGTTTCTGCTGAAAGAAATGTGCGATTTTAGGTAAGCTGGTCCATAGAAAATTCAATAAAGCAACCAATGTAACATTCAAGGTAACAATTGAATAGTTCATTGGACACTCGGTTGAATAGTTTGTGGAACCCTCAGTGAAATGATTAATGTAGCATTCAGTTGGTACTTCACACTCCATTCATTCAACAATTCAATTTCCCATAAAGCATCCACTTGGTCCTTTAAAGCTCTGGACCAGATAATGCCATTTACCTTTTAAAAATATTCCATGGTTTCCTATTACACTTAAAATAATATACTAACTCCTGACCATGTACTTAAGGCTCTGACATGAATCATAACCACCTCACCCATTCATCGCCCCTCACAATACTCCATCCACACAGGCCTTTGATCATCTTCCATGAACTCACAGAGCATGTTTCTGCCCCAATACCTTGACACTTGCTCCTCTCTCTTCCCAGAATACTCTGCCTTGGGATCTTTCCATGGTTGGCTCCTTATTGTCATCTAGGTCTTAACTCGAATGTTCTATCAAATGTCTGAGTACATATTCTTGAACTGAGCTAAGGTAATCCCTTCATCTCAACCATTCTCCACCAATTACTTTGTCAGCTCTCATCACTATTTGAACTTGTGTGCTTTACTTGCTGATTATCTGCTTCCAGTTCAATATAAGCTCCATAAAGGTAGGGACTTTATTTATGTTGTTCATCACGGCATCCCTACTGCTTAGAATGTGGCTCATCACAGTGTCATTGCACAGCAAACATCTGTTGAATGAATGAATATTTCTTGAGCACTAATGTTGTGCAGGTTGTATGCTGAGCACCTGGAATGCAGCACTAAATGAGACACGTGGTTTTCTTTAATGGACCCCTTTACATTCTAGTAAGATATTTGGCTGTTCACTTTTCTTGGCCTTGGATAGCAGCTCTGGGAGGCAAACGCACCCAGACAGGACTGACTGGTGTCTAATTTTGGTCATGATACTAGGGTCAGATTCAGAAGTCCTAGAGGTTTTAGTGTTGAAAGAAGTTTTAGAGATCACGACATCCAAACGTCCCTATTTGTAATTCCCAGCAAGAGGATGTGCCTTGGACAAGTTTACACAGAGAGTTAAAGGCAGAGTGAAAATTAAAATGTAGGACTTTTGACTCCAAGAGTTATGTTCATTCAACTTTATTGTCTCTATAGTAGGATCTGGGTTCTGAGCAGCCTATGCATTGTTTTAAAAGAAAAATTTATACTAGCACGTTCCAATTAAAACCTATCACATCAAGATTGGTATGTTGGAGGTGAACCCCAGGTAGTACCACAAAAGACCTTACTAGGGGCACTGGCGTCAGATAAGCATTCCTACTGGCTCTTCCATAAGCAATCCACCTTTCCATTCTTTCTTCCAACAGATTTTCAGTGCCTCTCTTATACTAGGACACAAAAATAGCTAGAGTCGCTATGAATTCAACTTTACTTCTCATCTACATGAGGTAGGTTCCCTGTCTTATTACAGAGGTATCTGCCAAGAGAATGTTCCTCATTTCTAGTTCACACAGAATTCTACAGCATTTTCCATCTGATTGACAATACCTCTGAGTGCTTCACCGATTATTCAATTTTCCCATGGACTATTCAATTGACTGTTACGTTGATCATTTCACTGAGGGTTCCACAGACTATTCAACTGAGTGTCCCATGAATTATTCAACTGTTATCTTGATATCTTGAATGTTACACTGGTCACTTCATTGAGTTTTCCATGGACAAGCGCACTGAAAATCGCACATTTCCTTCAGCAGGAATTTTGGTCTTAGATGGGGTTCCTCAGATTGGGAAGGTTTTCTGCATGGCTCAAGAGGTCCTTCTACGTCTGTTATCTTGTTGCGGCAGAACCCTTCAGTGCCCACTCCTTGAGGAAAACCAACATGGCTTCCCTTGTGATAACTCTCACAGCAGTTTCAAACGTGGCCACAAAAAGCAGTACTTGATTTCCCAACTGAAACACTTCTTTTTCCAGTGTCCCAAGGAGGGGGTTGGAATGGGATAAGTTATGTGCTGTGGTTTTGGGCATTAATGAATCTGAGAAACTAAATTATTGAATTTTGCAATGCAAATTATATTTTGAACAGAAATTCTTCACTTCTGAATGCTAAAGACTCATAAAGAATGTCAATGGTTTATGAATTAGGCCATTAGCATGCAATTTGTGATTCAAACAGCACACAAGCACTGTGTAATAAGTAACTATATAAAGAGTAGTGTTGTTGTCTACATTTTCAAAATATTTTGCTTAATGCATTAGAAAGTTTTCAAAAGGCTGCAATGGGTCTTCCTTCCTTCCTCACTCCTCCCACCCTCCTACCTCCCTTCCTTCCTTCTTCCCTCTGTCCTTGTTTTTGAGACAGAGTCTTGCTCTGCTGCCCAGGCTGCAGTGCAGGTGCATGATCTCGGCTCACTGCAAACTCCACTTCCCGGTTCAAGCTACTCTCCTGCCTCAGTCTCCTGAGTAGCTGGGATTACAGGCATATGCCATCATATTTTGCTAATTTTTGCATTTTTAGTAGAGATGGGGTTTCTCCATGTTGGCCAGGCTGGTTTTGAACTCCTGGCCTCAAGCAATCCACCTGCCTCAGCCTCCCAAAGTGCTGGAATTATAGGCATGAGCCACTATGCCTGGCCTCTCCTTCTTTTCCAAACTTCCTTCCCAACCCCAATTCTCTCCCTCCCTCCCATCCTTCTCTATTGGTTAACTACATTCCCCTCTCTCCCTCCCTTCATCCCTCCCACCTTCCCTTCTTCCCGCCTTCTTTTTCTCCTCCCTCCCTGCCTCCCTTGCTGTCTTCCTTTCTCTCTCCTTCCCTGTCTCCTTCCTTCCTTCTCTCTCATTCTCCTTCCATTGGCTACATTAGCTATTACTCCTATGCTTCCCAGTCTAGTTTTTGCCGGGTTAGATTATTGGAGCTGAAAGAGTTTTAAGAACCAATCTAGACTAGTCCCACTCGTTTTAGAGATGGGAACCCCGAGACCCAGAGAGCGAAAGGGTCGTGTCTAAGATGCCACAGGGATAGAGCCAGGTGGAGCCGGGTCTCTGCAATACTCACCCCCTCCATGGATTCCATCATGCCAGTGAGCAACTGACTCATCTCAGACACTTTCCTGAGAGTGGGTTTGCATGGAGGGAGAGAGATTAGGGCACTGGCTCTCAAGTGAGATTAGAGAGTGGGAAAGAGGTGAGAAATTGGAGGTGAAAAAAGGAAGTGACAGGAAAAAGCTAATGCAAATGTCATCAACTGTACAGTTAATTGATTGGGATGACTTGATCTCAAGGCAACTGGGACAGCAAGTTAGAATTGGTGTGGAGTAATATTTCAGTTCAGTTGAAAAAATAAGGTTTCACATTTAGAACCATCAGTCAAAGAAGGAAGCACATGGTGAAGTGGTGCACATTCCATCACGCAGAGAATTTCAGGTTGAGTGCAAATACTGCTTCAGAGAAATGCAAGAGCCTAAAATCCTTCCAGCTTCGTGGTGGTCAGCCTTGGCTGCACCTCAGAATCATCTAGGAGAGATTTGAAAGCTCTCTCCATGCTCAAGCCACAATGTTTGTCAATGAAATCAACATTTCTGGGTGTGCGATATAGGCATCAGGATTTTTTTTTCTTTTTGAGACAGAGTCTTGCCCTGTTGCCAGGAACCAGGCTGGAGTGTAGTGGCTCATCTTGGCTCACTGCAACCTCCGTCTCCCGGGTTCAAGCGACTTTTTTAATTTTTATTTTTTTGAAATGCAATGATGTGATCTTGGCTCAACGCAACCTTCACCTCCCAGGTTCAAGTGATTCTCCTGCCCCAGCCTCCTGAGTAGCTGAGATTACAGGCATGTGCCACCATGCCCAGCTAAGTTTGTATTTTTAGTAAAGACGGGGTTTCTCCCTGTTGGCCAGGCTTGTCTTGAACTCCCAACCTCAAGTGATCTGCCCACCTCAGCCTCCCAAAGTGCTGGGATTATAGGCATGAGCCACCGCGCCCGGCCCCAGGACTTTTTTAAAAAAGTTTTCTTTTAAAAATTCCAATGTTCAGCTAGGATTCAGAACCATTAGTAAGCCCAGTGGGTCTAAAATTTTATTGTGCATGAGAAACACCTATGAAGCTAATTATCAGTGTAGGTTCCTGGGTGCCTCTGCCTACCTATGCCAATTCATTTCATCTGAAGGGGGTCCTGGGAATCAGCATTTGAACAAACAACCCAGATGACACTGATGCTGCTGATCTGAGGACCACACAGTCTTAGAAACACTCCTTGTCCACTTCTCTGTGTGATATTCCATTCTCTTCAACAAATGTTGCTGCTAGTTATCCAGCTGCCACTTGGCTGCTTCCAGCAACAAGGAGGAGCCAATTCCAATAATGGGTTAACTGCACATAAGAGACTTCTGACTCAAGGGTAACTGTCTCAGATAGCTTTGGGGAGTCCTGGTCAGAATCACTTGCAGTAGCAGTGCTCAACTTTTAGCTCCAGGGATGTACATGTAATCCTAGCCTTGAGTGGAAAGCTAGTGTTAAGAGAGAAATAACCTTCATCCACGTCTAGCTATTCTCTTTCCATATTGATGGAGGACTTTGGTCATCCTTGCTTCTCACCAATCCAGCTGCAATCTCTTCCAGGTGGCCAAGATGCTGGGGATTTTGCTGTCTTCTCCAAACAATTCTCTAAAGTCCTCTTCTGACAGTGCCTTTCCCACTTTTCAGGAAAGATCTTCAAAATCAATAGTCCTGTTCTCAGCTCTAATGAAATAGACAACATCTAGAGTCTGCTGGGGATTCCTGCAGCAGCCGTTTTCCAGGAAGATGGCAAATAATAGCATTATTCAAATGACCAGAGGCAAAATAGCCCCCCTACCAAGAGTGCCTTGCGAATTCTCACATTCTGTAATGGAGTGTCTTCAGAAGCACACACACGGAGGGTGCTCAGTGAGTGATGGCCAGAAGGCAAAGAGCTCACCTTGGGCTATGAAATATTTAGAAGTTAACTTAGCACCCTCATGCTTTATAAAGAAGAAGCACCCTCATGCATTTTTAAATTATTTTGTAAATCATGTTGAAGGCTGACAATGCAGATTTACCACCATGGCTGCAATTTAAATACCGGGTTATCCCCTCATTATGCTAACCAAGTGAAGAGAGAGAGAGAGAGAGAGAGAGAGAGAGAGTCATTCCCTTTGATCTGTCAAAAGCCTGTTGTGCTCCTCTTTGTGAAAGTATGCCCCCTCCTCGACACTGGCTTCCAAGAGATGCTCCCCCTTGGTGTGAGAGGTTGGGGAAGGGTGTGATTGGAGGCTTTGAAAGAGCTATGTTTGGGGGAGCAGGTCAGAAGCGGTGGCAGAGTGTTGATGCCTATTAACTAGAAAAGCATGGTGTGGTGCTTGAGCCACGTATGTCTTCTGTAGCAGAGTGGGGCAGCAGGGTGAAGCGAGATACATCTTCCTCCTTTATCAGAACTTATGAATTCCTTCAAAAGAGAGGGAAAGCGCACGTATGTGTGTGTGTGTGTGTGTGTGTGTGTGTATGTTTGTGCATCTTGGGTGAATAAATTCATATCAGAAACTATCAGGAAACTAGGTTGGGCATGGTGGCTCACTTTACTCTTTGGGAGGCCAAGGCAGGCAGATCACTTGAACCAAGAAGTTCAAGGCCAGCCTAGGCAACATGGCGAAACTCTGTCTCTACCAAAATCTAACCTGGCATGGTGGCATGTGCCTGTGATCCCAGCTACTTAGGAAGCTGAGGTGCGAGAATAAACTTGAGCCCGGGAGGCAGAGGGTGCACTGAGTTGAGATCACATCACTGCACTCCAGCCTGGGCAACACAGAGAGACCTCGTCTCAAAAACAAACAAACCAACAAACAAAAAGGAGGAAACAATCAAGAATCTAGAGACCCAGTCTAGGTGATGAGGAGGGGGAAGAAATAACTTGCAAATAGCTCACAGAACCCTCACTTTGCACCCTGTATTGTGGACAGACAGGGTTATGGTGTGGATTTGGAATCAGATCTTGTTTAATAGCTGTTTGCAACTGTGTGGCTTTGGAAAAGTGACTAAACCTCTCTGAGCAGTTTCCTTTTCTGTAAACAGGGGCCCCAAACTACCGCCCTCAATAGTCCCATGTAAGAATAAAAAACAGCACAAGAAAGGGGCTTAGAGTACAGTCTCAAGGCAGTTTGGCTAAAACCACGCAATATTCCATGATTTGGAAAAAAACGTTACCAAAGACTGGAAATCTTATTTGGGATTTACAGATGTTATCTTATTTTCTGCTCACAGCAAACCCATGGAGAAGTGCCCATTTTTTGCTCATCTCACAGACAAGGGGACTGAGGTTCAGATAAGCAATGAGCCTCAAAGCACACAGACACTAACAGGTAGAGGCAGGATTTGAATTTCAGAGTCCCTGACATCAAAGCTGGAGATTTTCTGCTTTCCCCTGTTGTCTCCCTTCCCTGGAGGGAAGATCTCATGGCTTCAAGAGCTTGGGAGCTGTGAGGGCCCATGAGTTGAGCAGTGAGGGAATTCACATTTATTTATTGAGACACAGTTTCACTCTGTTGCCCAGGCTGGAGTGCAGTACGTGGTGTCGGCTCACTGCAACCCCTGCCTCCTGGGTTCAAGCAATTCTCCAGCCTCAGCCTCTCGAGTAGCTGGGAGCTGTGGGCCACCATGCCTGGCTAATTTTTTTGTATTATTATTATTAGGAATGGAGTTTCACCTTGTTGGCCAGGTTGGTGTTGAACTCCTAATCTCAAGTGATCTGCCCGCCTCTGCCTCCCAAAGTGCTGGGATTATAGGTGTGAGCCACTGCGCCTGGCTGGGAATGCACATGTATTAAGCACAGGTTGTATACCTGTCACTAATTAAACACCATGCTATCTCCACGCGTCGCTCATTCTACTTGTTTAGGATCTCGATTGCGTTGGCAATCCAGTGGAGGAGGCAGGGAAAAACACTAGATGTGAATACAATTTATCAGAATGCAAATGATTCCAGGCCTTGAATCCCTGCCTGACAAATGAGGGGCTGAGCTTGGTAATCTGCAAAACACTTTCCTTTGCAGCTCTACCTCGAGGTAGGGACATTTGTTGAGCTTTGGAATATTAGTTTCAAGGAAGGTGAGCTAGTTCTACCCCAGGACCTCTGCACATACTGGGCTTTCCACCAAAATGCCCTTTTTTACCAGCTGGGCACCCCTGGCTCTTTTTCATCATCAGATCTCACTCTCTGGTGAGAGAGGGCACCCTAGCCAAAGCTGTGCCCTGTCTCATTCCTCTTTTGTGCCACCTTTTTCATTCCCAGCAGGTAGCACAATCTACAATCATTGTGTTTAGCGATTCATCTCTGTTTGTTTTCTCTTTTCCTCCAGGAGAATGTAAGCAACTGTCTGTTCCCTGCTGCACTCGCAGCTCTGGAAATGTCACTTGGCATGAGGTAGTTGCTTAATAAATATTCCTGGATGAAAGAAAGGACCAGTGGTGCCCCTTCACCATCCTGAGTCCCAGCTGGCTGTACCTGCATCACCAGGCTGATCTAGTGTAGCTGTACCCAAGGTCATGCATGCTAGTGCTCCTAGGAGGCACTGGGCATGCAGCAGAGAGCTCAGAAAATGCTGCTTCCCTCTGCCCTTCCCCACCTTGGGCTTAGCTTTGCCTTGGGAGAGGGAGGGACAGACATTCTGTGTACCTGCTCCAACATGGCAGCCTAAAGACTGATGGGCACAAGCTGGCATTGAAGGGGGGTGGCCCTTCTCAGCGAGGTTGATTTTGAGCACTGCATTTCTACAGTTCCTGGGTTCAAACTTCTGCAACTTCTCCCCTGTGTGTGTTCACCCATTGTCTCTCTCTTTTCCCCAGACCTTCCCCACCCCTCAGGGAGTGCATCAACCTCTCACACTACTGCTTTCCCTCCTCCCTCCTGCTCTTTTACCTCCTCCACCTGTCTCTTCCCTTTCACTACCTCAATTCTCCTCTCCCTTTAACTCAACTATCCCCTCCATTCTTTTTTTTTTTTTTTTTGAGACAGAGTTTCGCTCTTGTTGCCCAGGCTGGAGTGTAGTGGCACAATCTCGGCTCACCAAAAACTCCGCCTTCTAGGTTCAAGTGATTCTCCTGCCTCAGCCTCCCAAGTAGCTGGGATTGCAGAAGCCTGCCACCACGCTCAGCTAATTTTTGTATTTTTAGCAGAGATGGGTTTTACCATGTTGACCTGGCTGGTCTTGAACTAGTGACCTCATGATCCATTGCCTCGGCCTCCCAAAGTGCTGGGATTACAGGTGTGGGCCACTGTGCCTGGCCCATTCTTATGGATACTAGCAAATATCTACTAAGCCCTGAACCAAGTACTATGCTAAGCACTTTACATGGGTACTTTAATACTCATAACAATCCCCCTCAAATCCCCAAATCATACCTATATGATCTCCAGTGAGTGAGACTAAAAGAGGTGAAACGACCTGCCTACAGCAGCACCTCTGGGAAGGGGAAGAGCTGGGGCTTGAACCCCGGCAGTCTGCCTTTCTGCTCTCAACCACCACCTTAGTATCTCTAACTCTTCCTATGAGTTCACTCCAACTTCTAAGAGTCTACCTCCAACTTCCCTGCCTACATTTTCTCTTCCCTCTTATAACCCATTTCCACTGTTTCCTTGCCACTCTTTTGATTCAGATATAATTCATATAATAAAATTGACCATTTAAAAGTATACGGTCCATAGTGTTAGTATATTCACAAAGTTGTGCAACCATCATCGCTGTCTAATTCCATAACACATTCATCATGTCCAAAAGAAACTCCATACCTGTTAGCACTGATCCTTTCCCCATTTCCTCCCAAACCCCAGCCCTAGGCAACCATTAATCTATTTTCTGCCTCTACTGATTTGCCTAGTCTAACATTTAATATAAATATAATTATATGGTATGTTACCTTTTGTGTCTGACTTATTTTTAGCATGTGCTCTCTCTCTCTTTCTTTTTTTTTAGATGGAGTCTTGCTTTTGTTGCCCAGGCTGCAGTGCAGTGGCGTGATCGTGGCTCCCTGAAACCTCTGCCTCCAGGGTTCAAGCACTTTTCCTACCTCAGCCTCCCAAGTAGCTGGGATTACAGGTTCCTGCTACCACGCCCAACTAATTTTTGTACTTTTTTGTAGGGACAGGGTTTCACCATGTTGGCCAGGCTGGTCTCAAACTCCTGACCTCAGATGATCCACCTGCCTTAGCCTCCCAAAGTGCTGGGATTACAGGCACGAGCCACTGCACCCAGCCTACTTAGCATGTTTTCCTTTTCAAAGTTTAAAGCGTTGGTGGCAGGAGAATCTTCATGGGTTGGTGGGAAGCCACTAATTTAACTCATATATACTAACTCTTCTTGTAGACCAGGGGATTGGTGGGCATTATTGTGGCTAGATTGGAGGGCATATTGTCTGCTCTTGCATTGCCATAAAGAAATACTTGAGACTGGGTAATTTATAAAGAAGAGAGATTTGATTGTCTTACATTTCTGCAGGCTGTACAGGAAGCATCACGGCTTCTGCTTCTGGGGAGGCCTCAGGAAACTTACAATCATGGCGGAAGGTGAAAGGGAAAGAAGGCGGAGCTTTATTACTCTGTATCAGAGTAGCATAAGAAGCCCCAGAAATTATTGGATAGCCAAGAATTAATAAAGACAAGAACTAAGTCTACTCTGGGACATGAGCTCAAGAATCCATGATGCTTCTCACTGGAGTGCATTAGATGCAATGACATGCAGCTTCTAAATCTTGGTCTTCCAAATATCAAATTCCCAGTAGGGGATCCAATTTTCCCAGGTCCATTCAGATGCTCATACCTGGGATCATTCAGCTATGACTGGGTAGGTAGAGGAGGGGCGTTCTATATATAGTGGGGTCGTTATTGTGAGACAGATAGAATCCTATGATCTCTCAGTGTGCTAGTGCTCGGAGGTATTGTCCACCTCCCTTTGTTTTTCTGTCTCCATTCCAAGAAAAGACAATGTGAAGCTTATCTTTGTGCTTTGAGACAAATCAAGATATAAACCAAGAAAGCAGGAACTAGAGGAGAAGGCTACATGGGGAACATTAACCTTATAGGGTACAGTGATCCTGCCCCTAATTAACCTGGCTCAGAAAGTGGATCCATAAGATAATAGGGGGCAAGGCGGGTAAGGAATGGGCTATGAGAAGGGAGTGATGAGAAGGACAAACAGTCCTCCCACATCCAGAGAGTTTAAATAATAATCTGTTCTGGATGTATGAGCCACGGTGTCCAGAGAGGAGAAACCGTGGTGAGCTCATTTGGAAAGCCCGAACTCTCATCTTGACTGTGATACAAAATAAATATTGGATCTATCAGAACAATTGGATTGTCTTGCTTTTGTCAGTTACAACATGGTAAGCTCAATCCCATGTCAATTTCTGGGATGGCAAAATCAGTAGTAACCGAGGCAAAGCACCATTAACGGACAAGACAATTTCATCAAGCAAAATCTCACAAATAATATATTGCTGTTTGTCATCAAGACACTTAATACACCAGGGGCTGCTCCCAAAGCT
Source organism: Cacajao melanocephalus (assembly GCA_963573385.1). Classification (NCBI taxonomy): domain Eukaryota; kingdom Metazoa; phylum Chordata; class Mammalia; order Primates; family Pitheciidae; genus Cacajao; species Cacajao melanocephalus. The sequence goes on along the minus strand of CAUYLG010045014.1, from coordinate 46,779 downwards.
CCCATAATCAATTTTTGCTAATTTACCAATTCTGTGGCTCCGTGAGGGTGCTGGTAATTTCATATTTTACACACCCACAGAGGTTACGGTAATTGATTCAGTTCTAGAAAGTGTTGTAATGACTTTGAATGAACTTGAAAGGTTTCGCATTTGTTTTCAGACGCTGTTAGAGAGAGTGATTCAAACTCTGCCACACGGGCACAATTTGTAAAGGTTGGACATGAAAACGACGGATTAGCTTTTCTCGGAGACAGCTACCTTCTTGTTATAACCTCCCTGCTCACGAGGCAGGCTGGGCTTGGCACTGAAACACTCGACTTCCTTTTTATCTGTATCTCAATGGTGGCGGAAATCATCTCTGAACATCCGAAGAAAAAAAAAGGCAATTATTGAAAAATCCTCCTAGAATGACTTGGCTATTTGAATTCGATTTCTTTAACAGACACCCAAAAAATAAGTTGGCAAAGATGAGAAGTTGTAGAAATTTTCTTCTTGACTTTGGCACTTCTGAAACTATGTATTTTCAACTTCACTTTGCCCCCAAGTATCTCTTTTAAGCTGGTTAGGCCTGACTACGAAGACAATGGCAAGAGGAACTTGGAGCCCTGTTGTAGTGGCACCAGCAGCACGGTTTTTGCAACCTTTAAGGAGGGTTTTCTATGTGCCTGAGACTGTGCTGAGTACTTCGTACAATGAGAGCACTGAAGCTGAATGTATCCCTTTAAGGTGGCTCAACCCATTTTACAGATTATAAAATTGAGGCTCACCAAAGCTAAATATGGGCAGTCTTCCCAGTCTGTCTGGTTACAATGCCTGTGCCTTTAACCATCCTCCTGTTCTGCTAGTCTACCAGTGGTGTGCTGGTAAATGTTTAACAACCAGGTTTCTGAAAACAAAACCAGGAACAATTAAACTCAGATTCATAGCGTCTGTTTATTATTGTGGTGTAAATACTCCCGCCACAGTTAATTTCAAGCTACTGATGTGATGTTGAGGTGTAAAGAAGAGATGTGCAAGTGAGTGTAAGAGATGGGACTTTACTCTGGACCAGACTGAAGACTGGCTGAGACAGGGAAGTGGCAAAAGCACCTCTTCAGCAGACATGCCCCTCAGTGCCAGGTCAGTTGACCATCGCCATGACAACACCCAGAAGTTCCCATCTTTTTTTCACAGCAACGGCCGGGAAGTTATCACCCTTTTTCTAGACATTTCTGAAAAACCTGCCACTTCATTTGCATATAATTAAAATTGGGTATAACTATGACTGCAGACCTGTCTGTAAGCTGCTACTTTCAAAGCACTGCTTATGGGGTAGCCCTGCTCTGCAGGAGCGATCATGAAGCTATAACACGACTGCTGCCTCATTAAAGCTAAGTTTTCTTCTACCACCAGCTTGTTCTTGAATTCTTTCCTGAGTGAAGCCAAGAATCTCTGTGGGCTAAGTCCCAGTTTTGGGGCTCACCTGCCCTGCATCACAAGCTCGGCTCTCACGCTGGCATAATACCAACCACATAAAGTTTCCTATGAACTAAGTTTCATCTATTCATAGACTCACCTTGCACTGCATTTTCTGATTTGTGTCCAGTATTACAGCTCAGATTGCTTTTCCTTGTAGCCTCACTTTTGCTCTCAGGCTAAGTGCTGGATGCTATCACTAAGGCCCTGTCTTCTGATTCACTCCTCAGGTATAAACATCCTACTCCTGCTGGAATGACTTTCAACTTTCACTCTGAGAACTGGACTTTCACAGAACCCATTTCAGAAAGACAACAACATCTCAGTCAGCTGCAGTGTTGGAGGGTGGAGGTGTTCGCTCATGAGGGTGTGTGGGGACATTTTCAATAACTGAGTGTTCTGGTTAGCCGAGAGGTGAACTTTAAGCCCACTCACACAATCCCACGTTGGAACTAACATGAGTGGGTGGAGAATGCACAGACGGCTCTTAAAGTGGACAAGAAATGACTTAGAGGAGCTGCCTGACTTCCAGGGTGGAGAAGAAGCCCCTCTCCCCTCTCAGCAGGAACGGAGGCTCTGGAAGACATTTAGGAGTTTCTGTTCATCAGTGAGGGATGAGATTCTGGGTAAGGCTCCCTGGAGGGCAATTAGACCATATACAAAACAGTCTCATCTATGTCCTGCGGCTGCTCTTGGGAGAAGGTGGCAGAGTTGAATATATGAGGAAATGAACCAATGAGAAACGGTGAAACTTGTATCTTAAGGAAGCCTCATGAGTTAGGTTGGAGACTTTGGTGGCCAGGATTGGGGTGTGGGTGGTTCCCAGGGACAGTGGAGGAGGAGCGGGGGGCGCTGCTGATGGGAGAGAAACCACCGAGGATGAAACAGCTCTAGCTGCGGGAAGTGATGGCAAATCTCTCTTCACTGCTGAACACCAGGCAATTGATGCGGCAGGCTGACAGAAAGGTAGTACTCAAGGCTTACTGAACACCCTGCATTGGGCTGGATGCTTTATAGGTGGTGCTTTATTTTATCCTCATAAGAGTCCTTTCGTAACAATGAAGCTGAGAACAGTTGTGATTGGGCACCCAGTTATATCACTGGTGTGGTTTGCAGTCACGCCTGAATTTTCTGATTCCTCTTCTCAGCATGTAGAAGGCAACACTTTCCTCCAATCCCTCCCATTCTTTCCTTGCTGGGCTATTTCTTCTCTGTCTTGAAGCTCCTGGCCTTTGAAGCTACTGTTTCTTGAGTTCTTAATAACCGAAAGCACCTGACGAAAGGCTCTGCACCCAATGTTTCCAGTAAACACACCCAGCACTGCAGTGAGATGAGTGCTCGCTATTCCTACCACCATTTTTCCCAATGAGATTTCTTATTTGTAGAGGGGTAGAGGCACCTGTCCAAGGTCACACTGTGAGTACATGGCAGAGCTGGGCTACGAACAGTGATGACATCTTGCCTGGTACTCTTCTGATGGGCTTAAGACCAACACATTTCAAGTCCTTATCTAGGAAACAGCATTTGTGCAAGAGACGAGGATGGTGGTTTGATGGACAGCCTAGGAAGCGAGCCAACATGCCTGGATATTTATTTTGGTTCTTGTATTTTTGGTAGAGATGGAGTTTCACCATGTTGCCCAGGCTGGTCTTGAACTCCTGATCTTAAGTGATCCACCCACCTCGGCCTCCCAAAGTGCTGAGATTACAGACATGAGCGCCCGCATCTGTCCACTTGCTTCCTTTTCATAGTATCACCATCACCAATAAATTAAAAATGTAGGTACCTAATATTACATTAGGTACATATTGCAGCGTTCTCCTTAATATCCATTGCTATTTACCCCAGCCTCAGGCTGACACTATCACAGACTGGAGTTTAAAACTTACCTTGACTTAGGTTCCAGGACAATGTCTCTCAAAGGGTGGTCCATGAACCACCTGCACTGAACAAACCGAACGAGGATCTCTGGGCTGGGGCCAGAACTTGCATTTGAAAGACACTGCTAGGTGAGCTGATGCACTTGAATATCTGGGAATGATGCTCTGAATTTGTTCCTGAACAGGCATTATGGGGCATGCATATCTGGACTTGGTGTAATTTTGTATTATCAAGGGAAAAGGGTGGATGAGAAAGACAAACACAACCTCTCTTAAAACCAGGCAAACAGATGAGCTCATAAAGCAAAGTGCTATGGAAAAGCATGAAAAGTGAGATGAATTCTGCCTCAAAGGACTTTAATGAGGATTGAAGAAGAAAGGTGGGTTTAGAGTGAGATTCACAGGATAATGAGATCACGTGGTGTGGAAAAGGAGTCCTCAAAGGAATGAAAAAGGAGGACTGGGTTATAAGACGTGGGTAAAAAGGAATGTATAACCACCACAGTCTGCTCCACAGGCTGTGGAAATAGCTCGAGTAAGGGATGATGATGAAAATGAACAAACATGGACTGTGTTTTGGGAATCAAACCTGCGGCAGGAGCATTGCAGATATCAAAGATAGAGGGATAAAGCTGGAATTATGGACAGGAATAGTGAAGATCCTGAACATCATGGTGGTAATGAAAAGCTGCTTGTCAAACACATAACATCAAATTTGCCACTTTAAGCACTGTTTAGTGTCCAGCTCAGTGGCATTAAGTACATTCACATTATTGCGCAACCATCACCATCATCCACCTCCAGAACGTTTTCATCTTCCCAGACTAAAACTTTGCACCCATTAAACATGAACTCCCCATTCTCTCTCCTCCCAGGCCCTGGTAACCTTTATTTTACCTTCTGTCTCCGTGAATTTGACTATTCTAGGTACCTCATATAAGCAAATTATACAATATTTGTCCTTTTGTGTCTGGCTTATTTCATCTAGCATAATGTCTTGGGAAGTTTCATTCATGTAGCAAGTACCTGACTTTATTTTTAAGGCTAAATAGTATTCTGTTGTAGGTGCATATAACATTTTTTAAAATCCACTCTTTCATTCATGGACATTTGGTTTCTCATTTAATGTTTTCAAAACAAGAACCGTTATGTCTGGGATTTGATGGAGGAAATACGTATTGGGCAGGTTTTTTTGTTTTGTTTTGGTTTTCTGAAACAGGGTCTTACGCTGTTGCTCATGCTGGAGTGCAGTGGAGCCATCTCAGCTCACTGCAGCCTCCACTTCCTGGGCTCAAGCAACCCAATCCTCCCACCTCATTCTCCTGAGTAGGTGGGACTACAGGTGTGCCCCATCATTCCTGGCTAATTCAAAACATTTTTTTTTTCATAGAGACAGGCTTTCACTATATTGCCTAGGCTGGTCTTGAACTCATAGGCTCAAGCGATCCTCCCAAGGTGGTAGGTATTTAGAATGAGGGAGGTACTGCAAGCTCTTCTTTGTGGCCAGAGGAGGAATCTGGGGTCTGGCTAATCAAAAGAGATAATTATGAACTGGTAATGAGTGTATGGCTGCTGTGTTGAAAAAAACTCTATGATTGATTAGCTAGGTCTTCCTTGCACATGGAAGAAGGAGTGACACCTACCAGATATTTGCATTCCTGGTCTAAATTGTTTGGACTTGGGTTATCTTCATAGCCCCACTGGGGAAAGAGGTATTATCTCTAACCCTTTAACCAGAGCCAAGGGAGGATCTTGGCAGTGTCTGAAGGGTCATTTCCAGCTTCAGATTATAGCTCTGGCTTGAACAATTCAGCCTCCGCCCTTGGCAATATCTTGAACTGAAGGGTCAATAGTTTTTTAAATTTTGTTTTCTCTTTCCTCTGCTGAATCACCAGTGGTGAGAATGAAACAGTGCTAGAATTCTTGATCACAGAAATCTGGGTGAGTCCTCCTTCCAGAAAATAAGCATCTGCTGGTTGACCCAAAACTTGTATCAAAGTGAACTTTCTGAGTTGGGATGCTTTGGAAAAGCAGGGAGTCTGTCGTTTGTGCCTGTCACCCCAAGCAATGTTGATTCATTCATTTGTAATGGGCTTCCCCTATTTTTCTAGCAATTCTTCTCTCTTTTTCTGTGGTGACAGCGCTTTGTTTCTCCCCAGGGGAAGTGCTGCTCTTCTATTCCCTGTGGCCTCAGTGGGGCTTTCCACCAAGGTGTCCTGCCCAGTTCCAGCTCCCAGCCACAAAGGTGATTCCAGGATAAAGGCTGGCCAGTCACGAGTTTTATATCCCTGGCCCCAGAGTGTGATTCAGGGAGAGAATCACATCCCAAACATGTCCTTTGAGAGTTTATACCCACATATGGCAAAAGTAGGGATCTTTCACTTAGATCAGGGATTGGCAAATTTTTTTTTTTTGTAAAGGGCCCAAATGGCAAATATTTTAGCCTTTTTGGGCCATTCAGTTTCTGTTGCAGCTACTCAATGCTGCCGCCTCTATGCAAAAGTATCTTATGTATGCATGGTAACTAGATACATAAAATGAGAAGAAAAACATCTATAGCCATAGACTATAGATATTTCAGTGAATGGGTGTGGCTGTATTCCAATAAAACTTTATTTACAAAAACAAGCAGTGGGCCGGATTTGACCCATCGCCAATCCTTATCTTAAACTAAAACCATTGGAATGTAGAAATCTAGGTCTCGCCTCATGAAGAGAGTCACCTTGAAATGAACTCAGGGAAAACAGAACTAAAATTAAGAGAGAATGAGCTTGGACAACAGTCACTGACTCCTGGATTTAGCCATGCCTGAAGGCAGCTGCCCCTTGGACAGGCCAGTTATGTCATCCAACATAATCTTTTACTGCGGATGGTAATCTGATATGGGTTCTTTCATTAAAGAGAGTCCTGGCTCATAGGGACCTCTCCAGCTATCAGCTCTGAAAATCTTAAAATTGTAAAATGAACCGGGAACGCCCACCAACAACCAAGCAGGAAGAGGAGAGGGACTTTTCAAAATCTTGGTTCAGAGGCCTCCACTGAACTTTCCCATTGGCCAGAAGCAGGGAGACTGATCTTGTCCACTTACTCCCGGCCCCTCCCAAGTCCCATATACTCTTTCAACCATTTATTTGTTTTCAACTATTTATTATTATTTTTTTGAGACAGGGTCTCACTCTGTTGCCCAGGCCAGAGTGCGGTGGAGCCATCGCAGCTCACTGCAGCCTCCACCTCCTGAGCTCAAGCAATCCTCCCGCCTCATCCTCCTGAGTAGCTGGGACTACAGGTGTGCACCATCACTCTTGGCTTATTCAAAACTTTTATTTTTAGAGATAGGCTTTCACTATATTGCCCAGGCTGGTCTTGAACTCATGGGCTCAAGTGATCCTCCCAAGGGGTTAGGTATTTAGAATGAGGGAGGTACTGCAAGCCCTTTTTTGTGGCCAGATGAGGACTCTGGGATCTGGCTAACCAAAAGAGAGAATTATGAACTGGTATTGATACATTAATACATTTCAATACATCAAGTATTTGCCAGGCCCTGTGCCTTGACCTAGAAGAAAGGGAAGAACAGACACGTATTCCATTGTACAGTGCATGCCCAGTGTATGCTGTGGGCACCTGCATGCCATATTTCATGCCATCCTTAAAACAGCCCGAAGAAACGGGATTGTTATTTCTACCTTGCACATAAGGAATCATCAGCAATAGAACTGAAGAGGATTAAGTGATTTGCTCAAGGTAACCCAGATAGAAAGTGATGGACCTAGGATGTAAACCTAGCCCTGGAGGTTCAATCCATTTACCCCACCAGTACCATTGCTGTCTTCCCTAAGAAGAGGCCAAGAGTGGCGACTCTGGTCCCTGTCATAGAAACAGCACATTTATACGAAGCCTGCACCTTACATGGATGAGGAAAAGAGAGAAGGAAAGCCAGTGGCATCTGTCACCTGCCTCACCGGGAGCATTATAAACAAGCATGGGCCCGTTAACTGTAAATACAGACTTCAGCTATTCTTTCAAGTAAATTGGTAGTGTTGTATTAGAAAATCTCTCTCTGCAAAATGCTAACACTGCAGTGGTGCTTAAATTTTATGTATGCAAGATGATGACTAGATACATAAAATGGGAAGAAAAAAATCTGTAACTGACAAGAGTTGGATACATAATTATTATTTTTTTCCCCTCTCTCCCAGCTTCTTTCCCAAACAGTTCTGGAGTGAAAGAGTTTCTTTACGGAGAAAGTTAACAATAAAACTGCTGACTGTAAGCGGGTACACGGCACTTATAGGGGGATGTTGAGAAGCTGGCAATCTCTGCTTTTCTGGAGAAGAATCAAAGACTTTTGTCACTGGTAAAAACAGTGATGGTTCCTACCAAATGCACTGGCACTTTGGATGTGGAAGGGTAGGCTCTGCCTCTGTTATGTTTGGGGCTGACTTGGCTGCCCAATTTTTTTTTTTTTTTGAGACAGCATGTTACTCTGTTGCCTAGGCTGGAGAGCAGTGGCCCAATCACAGCTCATTGCAGCCTCGACCTCCATGCTCAAGCTAACTTCCTGCCTCAGCCTCCTGGGTAGCTGGGACTACAGGTGCCCACCACCACACACAGCTAATTTTATTTTCAGATTTTGTAGGGACAGGGTTTCTTCATGTTGTCCAGGCTGGTCTCAAACTCCTGAGCTCAAGTGATCCACCCGCCTCGGCCTCCCAAAGTGTTGAGATGACAGGTGTGAATACCTGCACCCAGCCTGGAATTTTTGTTATAGGATATTGTTTGGCAGAGCCTGGGACATGAGTTTAAGACCTGGGACTGAGGAGGAGAGAAGAGAGAGGGAGGGAGGGAAGTCAGGGAGAGATAGAGGGAGAGTGCAAAGAGAGATGCAAAGGATAGAAAGAAACAGAAAGGAGTCTTTCTTAGTGACTTTAACTGTGACATTCAACCCAAGAAAAGAAGGAAAATTAATGCCTTCACTTTGGAGGTTTTGAAAGTTTTGTACCAGAGCTTAAACTGACTGAAAGGATGTTTGAACACTCATGAAGAGCCCACCCACAGCCTCAAGATGCACTGGTCTTCAGAGTGTAATGATGTCTGCACTGGCATCTCATCTGTGTTCTTCCAAGAGCCGAACCCATTAGCCTGGCCAGTCAATTCCTCCCAGCAACAGCCTGAGAGCCATGAGTGAGCCAGAAGACAGACACCCTGGGGGTATAGCACAAGTCTTCACCAACCTGGTCAGGGCCTCCTGCCAGTTTGGGCTGTCCAGCAGTACCTGCATATTGGGGACACACTGATGCTGCACAGTCATAGCCTGGCATGATGGCCCCTGACATGACCTTCATGCTTCCTTTGAATTAACATCATGGTGATCTAAGCATGACCTGTGTTGACACTATGGCCACCCAGTAGCCTTAGAGGACACTCACAATGTAAGCAAGCACGTATCATGACTTGGATAGCAGAGGGTGTGGTGTTTGTGTGCACATAAAAAGTATGCGTTGTTTTTGTTTTACAAAGGGAATGCTGTTTTGGAGATTCTTCCATATTTGCAGTAATAAATCTACATCGTTATTGCCAAGTGGTTTTCTGTAGTTCTGTTGTATCAATGGTGCTTCAGCAAATATTCATGGCCGAGTATTACGTATGAGTATTTCTCTAGATAATGAGAGGTGAGTTTACTGCACTGAAGGGAGGGAAGGACACTACCAGGTTAATTTCTATATCTCTGCTTGAATCTTCTTGCTGTCCCTGGAAGCAGGGAAGGGGTTTTGATTGTGCAATTAACAATTTTGCCAAAACCTCTATGGTAGCAGAATAATTATCGTTGGCAGAATAATGGCCCCTCCCATCCCCAAAGATGTCCATATCTTAGTTCCTGGAACCTGTGAACATATTGGGTTACATGGCAAAAGGGCATTAAGGTTGCAGATGAAATTAAGGATGCTCATCAGCTGACATTGAAATGGAAAGATTATCCCGGATTATTGAGGCGAGTCTGTTGTAATCACAGGGGTTCTTGTAAGAGGAGGAGAAAGAGAGAAGAGAAAGGGATCCAGGAGATAAGAGCATGAGAAAGATTTGGCTTCTTCTTGACAGAAAGGGATCCTGAGCCAAGGAGTGTCGGTGACCTCTAGAAGTAGAAAAGGCAAGGAAATGAATTCTTGCCGAGAGTCTCCAGAAGGAACACAACCCTGCCAATATTTCTATTTCAGCCCAGTCAGACCAGTTTCAGACTCCAGAATTGTAAGATCATAAATTTGAGTTGAGAAGCCTCTAAGTTTGTAGTGATTTGTTATAGCAGGAATAGAAAGCAAATACAGACCTTGTCCAAAAATCTCCCTCATAGCCCACAGCAGAGAGGAATCTATTTCTGCGAATGGTTTTATGGAACTCACAGGGTGTGGGCTGGAGGAGGGTTAGCCTTGAGTAAAGCCGGTAGGGGCACTGGAGCAGTGTAGACTGTTAATATTTGCTGCAAAGAGACTCAAATTTTGACATTCCAGTCATGCTAGGACCACATGTTTATATATGTACATTTTTAGATGGAGTCTGACTTCGTTGTCCAGGCTGGAGTGCAATCTCAGCTCACTGCAACCTCTGCCACCCAGGCTCAAGTGATTCTCCTGCCTCAGCCTCTAGAGTGCTGGGATTACAGGTGTCTGCCGCCACACTCAGCTAATTTTTATATTCTTAGTAAAGACGGGGTTTCATCATGTTGGTTAGGCTGGTCTCGAACTGCTGACCTCAAGTAACCAGCCCGCCTTGGCCTCCCAAAGTACTGGAATTATACATGTGAGCCACTGCACCCATTCTGTTAATTAATATTGATGCTACCTCCTTACACTCCAAAGACGCCACTTGCAGACAAGCATAAACAGTTTTCAGAGTCCATTCGTGAGACAAGGTTTTGATGGGGACATGAGGGACTCTTCTCAGACCACGCCCTAGCGTCTGGATCAGAAAGAGCCTAGGTTCTTCAGTGAATGAAGCACCATTGTGTACAAGGTCACCCTGGCCAAACCCTCATTTTCATGAGCAACCACAAATGTCCTGACTTATCAGGATCCCAGCGAGGGAATGAGCAATAATGGTATCAGTTTTACTCTTGACTGCTGCTTTGCAAAATCACCATTCCATCTCACCTTGTCCTTCTTTCTCCTTGTCTTTCTGCCTTCCCCTCTGTTCTGCACAGCCAGCCTCTCCTGTTCGCTCTCAAAATTAAAAGGGACTAGCAAATGCCTAGGCAACCCTGACACACTCTTGCAGCATCAAACACGCCGGTTGGTTTGGGGCTGCTTCTTCCAGGGGCAGTCAGCCCTGAAAGTTCGGAACAGTTGTCTAACAGTAAGTTTCAGGCCACGCCATCTGTGGGCTGGGGCACTGCTGATGAGAATAACGTCAGGCAGTATGTGTCATCTTCAGATTCAGCAGAAAAAGAAAACACAATAAAGATATTTTCATTGGCAGAAATAAAAAGAGAGCAGCCTGGGGCTGTGAACTGGTGCAGCATCTGAGCAAATCTAACAAGATGAGTTCATGATGAAGGAACAGTTAGATCTGAAATTGGGTGAGAATGCTAGCTCCCTCACATTGAGACTCTTACTTAAACTCTAATATTTGTTTTTTCCATCTGTGAAATGGAATATTTGGTCCTTAGCCCATAGCAGAGAGGAATCTATTTCTGAGAATGGTTTTATGGCACTCATGGGGTGAGAGGCTGGAGGAGGGTGAACCCTTGAGTGAAGCTGCCAGAGGCACCGGATCAGTATAGACTTTGTCAATATTTGCTGCAAAGAAACTCACCATGTTTCTAAGTAGGCACTGATTTTAAAAGGCCCTATGGCTGGGCGCAGTGGCTCACGCCTGTAATCCCAGCACTTTGGGAGGCTGAGGCGGGCGGATCACGAGGTCAAAACCATCCTGACCAACATGGTGAAACCCCATCTCTACTAAAAATACAAAAAAATTAGCTGGGCGTGGTGGCGTGTGCCTGTAGTCCCAGCTACTCGGGAGGCTGAGGCAGGAGAATTGCTTGAACCCAGGAGGCGGAGGTTGCCGTGAGCTGAGGTCGCGCCACTGCACTCCAGCCTGGCGCCTGGTGACAGAGTGAGACTGTCTCAAAAAAAAAAAAAAAAAAAAAAAAAGGCCCTATATGTTCCACATTTTGCCATTGAAGAAACTCTGGGTTTGTGACCTTGTGCAAACTGCTTTAATATCTCCATGCCTCACTTTTCTTAAATATAAAATGGAGGTACCACTGATCCTCACCTCATAAAATTGTGTGGATTTGATGAGCCAAGACAAGCGAAACCCTTAGATTCATGCTTGGCATACAGTATGTGCCCCATAAATTAGATATGGTGATGAGGTGGTCATTGGTACTCTTGATTGCGAATGACCATCTTGACTGGACTCAGCTAGGACAACTGGTGGTGAGCTTGGGTAACCCAACTATGGACAGGATGGAAATATAGCATGAGAGAGAGGTTATCTTTCTCTTTCCACTTCTCAGCTTTCTTTTGTATTTCTGCTAAGCATTTATTTTGTCTTTCTGAGAACAGCTTTCATTGGCCTCCATGGCCACCAATAGGTAAAAGACTTTTCCTAGGTTTTCCACCAGAGAGGGCAGAACCCTATTTCTAGCTCTAGGTAGAAAAGTCTTGGGTAAGAGGAGTGATTGGGTTGGCTTCTATCATGTTCCTACCTCTTAGACTAATCACTATGGCCAGGGTGGTGAGGGCCTATGATTGGCTCAGCTTTTATCACACGACTGTTGCAGACGGTATGATTGGCTGAGTTTTAATCACATGACTGTTGGGCATCCTATAATTGGCTCCGTTTTAATCATATGACTAATGTCCCATGTTGGGCTCAGATTCAATCACATGATTTTTCTTGGGGATTTATGTATGGTTGATATGAAAGAAACAGTATTTCCCTGAAGAAGGGACATGCTGGGCAGACAGAGGAAAGATGTCTATTATAGTAAAGGAATAGTCCAGCATATTTTCTACACGCTGCAGGATCTAAGCAGATCAGCCTTCCTCTGTTAGTCCTAGCCTCAAGGGTCCTTCTCTATAAAATGGGAATCTCCTGTCACTACTAGAGAGGATGAAATAACGTACTTCAGTACCCAGTAGTGCAGAAACGTATTCTGTGCTTTGTAAATTCCTTTGTTCTTCCCATTTCTGTAGCTAGAGATGCAGGAAGACCACCATATAAATAACTCAAATTATACGCTGCTGTTGGGCGTGTAAATTAGCTTGGCTACTATGGAAGGCAGTTTGTAGATTTCCCAAATAACTAAAAATAGAGCTACCGTGGGATTCAAGCGTCCTATTACTGGGTATATACCCAAAGGATAATAAATCATTCTGCCAAAAAGACGTATATCCTTGTATGTTCATCACATCGTTATTCACAACAGCAAAGATGTGGAATCAACCTAGATGTCCATCCATGGTGGGCTGGATAACGAAAATGTGCTTTCAGGTATAACTTTAAGACTGGATGTGGAAGGAAAAAAAAAAAAGAAAATGTGGTACATATACCATGGAATACCATGCAGCCATTAAAAAGAATGAAATCATGCCCTTTTGCAGTGACATGTATGCAGCTGGAGGTCATTATCCTAAGCCAATCAATGCGGAAACAGAAAATGAAATACCACATACTCTCACTTATAGGTGGGAACTAAACATTGGGTGCACATGGACAGAAAGATGAGAACGACAGACACTAGGGGCTACTAGGGCAGGGAGGGATGGAGGGTGTAAACGTTGAAAAACTAGGTTGGGTACTATCTATGCTCATTACCTGGGTGACGGGTTCAGCCATACCCCAAACCTCAGCATCATACAACGTACCCAGGTAACAAACTTGCAATATGTACCCCCTAAAATTAAAAAAGTTAAAAAAAAATACCCAAAGCTTGTTGAGGAAATCTGCTTGGGAGCTGCCTCCCCGAAATTCCAAAGCAAATGTAACTTGGGAAACACTGCACTTACCACTTAGTAATTAGGCCGTGATTGTTGTTTATCTGTGCGCTGTACTGTAACTCCCTCTGCCTGAGGCTGGTGCTGGAGCTCAGAAAATACAATTTCCTCCAAACTAATTTAGTTTTAAGAGGAAAATGAAAGTTTAAAGTAGTTTAATGTTTCAGCAAAACCATAATGGCTGGGGAAGATTGGACGATGTGAACCAATAAAGCACCCTAATTCTGATAATAACTCAAGGCTTAACTCTTCCCACATCAAAACCTATCCTGAAGCTGACACTTGGCACAGGATAACATGGTTTCAGCTGATGGTTGAGCAGTCATTCTTCTTTATTTATTTTAATTTATTTGTTTTTAATCAACAGCATCACTTTCGACTCTTGTAGAGCCATAACGACACAGCTGTTAATATCATTTATGGAGCCCTGTAGATACACCTAGAGACGACACCAGGATTTATTCGTTTCCATTTGCAAGTTTTTTTCAGATCTACGGTTCTCAGGAGGAGTCCCATCTTTGGGCTGAACATGTAAGACAGTTGTTGAAAATCCCCGAGTCAAAACAGGGATTGACTTGAAACCTAAAACTTGAAACCTCTGAGAGTCCCAATTTCTCATGTACAAAATAGACAGAAAGAAAAGGACTTTGTAGGGTTGTTGTGAGAATTAAATGGGATAGTGAGATAAGGCATCTGGCCAATAAGAGTGAGGGTGGGGTGGGGGAGAGAGAGACAGAGAGAGGCAGAGAGAGAGACGGGGTAAGAGCAGGAGGGAGAACTAAGAACACAGCATCCATTCTTTTGCCACACATTTTTTTTTTTTTTTTCAACTTTTAGATTCAGGGTATACATATGCAAGTTTTTTTTTTTTTTTAAGCTGGTATATTGTGTGATGCTTAGGTTTGATGTGTGATTGAATTCATAATCCAGGTGGTAAGCACAGTACCCCATAGTTAGTTTTGCAACACTTGTCCCCCTCCTGCTTTCCCTACTCCAGCGGCCTGCAGTGGCTATTGCTCCCATTTTTATGTCCTTGAGTACTCAATATTTAGCTACCACTTATGAGGGAAAACATGCAGTATTTGGTTTTCTGTTCTTGCGTTAATTCACTTAGAATAATTGCCTCTGCCTGCATTCATTTGCTGCAAAGGGCATGATTTTTGCTCTTTTGTTATGGCTGTATAGTACTCCATGGTGCACATTTTCTTTATCCAGTGCATCATGGATGGGCCCCTAGGTTGATTTTATTGCTACTGTGTATTGTCTTCGATTTTGTGAATAATGCTTCAATAACCACGTCAGTGCATGTGTCTTTACGGCAGAATGATTTATTTTTCTTTGGGTATATACCCAGTAATTGGATTGCTGGGCTGAACGGCTGTTCTAAGTTCCTTGAGAACTCTCCAAACTGCTTTCCACAGGGGCTGAACTAATGTACATTTTCATCAACAGACTGTAAGTGTTCCCTTTTCTCTGCAGCCCCGCCAGCATCTATGTTTTTTGACTTTTTAGCAATAGCCATTATGATTGGTGTGAGTTGATATTTCATTGCGATTTTGATTTTTTGCCACACTTCTTGAGTACCTACTCTGTGGCTGGCATTATCACGGCATCTGAGGATCCATGAAACCATAGGACATGAAACTGATTCAAGGAGTTTTCAGTCTTGCTGGGGATATAAGCGAGCAATCAGAAGATCTCAGTCCTTCAGTGCTGCAGTGCTCTCATTTCTAAAATGGGAATAATACTGGAACCAGTTTCATAGGGTTGTCGGTGGATTCAACATGTCAAGCTTTTAGAAGAGGCTCTGGCATATAATTAGTGCTCACTGCATATTTGTTGGTTTTTTTTTTTTTTCAAGAAGGCAATTTATTAACATAAAATATTTTGAGGAGTACTGTTCACAGGCAGTGACTGCAGTGACCTTCCCTCCTCCTGTGTGTGCTATCAAAGGGGATGGGAGTGATGTCTTCAATCTGTCAGATCTTTATACCTGAGCAGGCAAGGGCTCTGAGGGCTGTCTAGGCCCCAGGTCTGGGGGTCTTGTTCCTATTTCCTTTTGTGGTCCAGAGTTTGATGTGTAAGGCAGTGATGCCCAGCTCCTTGCACCTCTGGGGACATGTCCTGCGTGGCCAGCATGGCAGCATATGGCGCGGATTTATCTGGGTCTGCCTTCACCTTTATCCTACCAGTAACACGGCAGAGGGATGCTTTGCCAGAAAGATCTAAGAGAACAAAAATCATGCCCTTTGCAACAAATGGATGCAGCTGGAGGCTGCATCTTCCAGCCATGGACAAAAGTGATGTCGACTGAAGTGTCATTGAAAGATGCAAAAATATGGCATACACCAAATATATTCTCTTCTATACCCACCTGAGGTCCGAAGCTGATGCCCTGTTCTTTCTTCTTTTTCTTTCCCTTTCAAGGTGCCATTTCTGCACATCGTTTCCTGCTTGGTGGTTTTCAAGACTGACAGTTTGCAAATGCTCCACATTTACAAGGGTGACCTAGAACTGGCAAATGTCTTAGATGGCAGTTTTCTGAGAATCTCCAGTTCATGAGGCTGGCGGTGTTCAGCATTCAGAATGTCTTTATATACCAATGCCTGTGTCACTGATCTTGGTTTTTTGTTTTTTAAATATATTTATGCATTGATACTGAGAAAAGCTTCCTTGTGATGATGTGACAAAACTGATTATTATCATACTTAAAGTATAAAACTTCCTGCTTCCCCCAGTTAACCACTGTTCTGGTTTCTTTCACCATGTATTAATTTGGCCTCTTTTAGAATTTAATGTAAGTGGAATCATGGAGTATGTCCTCTTTTGAGAAAGGCTGATCCTCAGCGAGGTGTCTTTGATGCTCATCTGTGTTATGTGACATGCATAGATGTATCGATCTTTTTAGTGCCAAATACTATTCTTCCTTCCTCAGGGAAAGTGGTGTTGATCTTGGATTTAAGGGCCTGGGAATCCATGCCTCTGAAGTCTGGTGACCCTCCTAACAGCTCTTGACTCCACCCGGTGGCAGAGAGGACATGTGGGCTTTGGTTCTTGGCAGACCTGAGTGAATCTTGGCTCTGCACTAGTTGTGTGACTCATCATGTTATTAATATATAATCCATGCCCATCATCAGTTTTTTCACTGTGAAATGAGCAAGCTAGTACTTACTGTATGGGTCATTGTCAAGAGTAAGTGAATAATTTCCACTTTGGGCACTCAACTCCAAGCTTCTATTATCTTTTGCTGGGGCAGCTACAATGGTTTTTATGCTTCCTTTGTGCCTTATTATCAGTCTATTGCCCATACAGGATTTATAGCAATGATCAGTAATATAGATCAGATCCCATCTTTCTTCTCAAAAACCTCCAATGACTTCCTATCACACCAATTGATTGATTGATTGACAGGGTCTCGCTCTGTCATCCAGGCTAAAATGCAGTGGTACAATCACAGGTTGCTACAGCCTTGACCTTCTGGGCTTAAGTGATCCTTCCATCTCAACCTCCTGAGTAGCTGGGACCACAGGCATGCACCACCATGCCCAGCTAAGTAAAGAACATTGTTTTTTTAAGAGACAGGGTCTCACTATGTTGCCCAGGCTGGCCTTGAATTCCTGCTCTCAGGTGATCCTCCTGCCTTGGCCTCCCAAAGTTCTGGGATTAGAGGCATGAGCCACTGCACCCAGTCCCCATTGCATTTAAATAATATCCAGGCTCCTTACCTTGGCCTGCCAGGCCCTTCATCATCTGGCCCATGCCCTTCTCTGCAACTATATTTCTCGACTCTTCTTCACTACGATGTTCCAGCTGCATTGCCCTTCTTTTCGTTCTTTAAAGCTTTGAGGCTGCTTCCAACCTCAGGGAGTCACTCCTGCATAGAATCCACGACCAGTAGATCTTTGTAAGATTAGCTTCTTCTTATCATCCGGTCTCAGGTCAAATGTCTCCTCTTCAATGTAAATGTCACCTCTTGCCTGACCAAGCTAAAGTTGACCCCTTCTCCTGTTTTACTCCATTTCTTTTTCTCTCTAGCTACTCAATTTTATTTTCTTTATGGTTGTCATCATTAACAGACCCATCTGTTTATGGGTTTACCACCTCCTTCTATCACATGAGTTCCATAAGAACAGAAATCTTGCCTGGACTGTTCACTTCTGTATCCCCAATATGTATAAGGGTGCCTGGCCTATAGCTGATGCTCATCCGACATCTGGAGAATACATGAATGAAATGATGTATTCAAGGTGTTCAACAGAAAAAGCAAAACACAACAGTTGGCTTTCCTATGTTGACTTCTGTGGTTTAGTTTTATTTATGGACAAATTTAAAGTGTTTCGGTGTTTATTTAGGGAGTCACCCAGACATCCCAACTACTTAGCTCCTTAACAGGCCCGCAAGGGCTCTGAACGGGTCTCTTCTTTCTTGCCATTTCCCTAGAGAGCTCCTTGCTTCTTGGTGGCTTCCATTGCCTTTCTCGTCTCTTAAAGTTGTCAATGTTTTGATATTTGGTTTCTATGGCATTTCATGAATGCTCATACCAGATATTATAAGGACATTAGATCTGCCACTCCACTGCCAGTCTTGCAAGGAGATCCAGGTCTGGATGGCTTTGAATTGTTTGTTTGTTGTTTGCATAATGGTTCTCTTTAGTTCTCTGCTAATTGTTGTTAGAGTACCTTGATTCAACACATGTGCCTTCAGGCAATGGAGCCTGTTACAGCACCTCTGTATAAGCTTTCCATGGAAAAAGGCAAAGCATGCATGCTTCCAGTGTTAAAAACACACATTTAGATGTTTAAAGCCTGGTCAGTTTGGGAATTTCACATCTCTTAGGACAAAGGTGAAGTTCAAAGAAGCAAGTTGTGTTTCCCGTTAAGATCATCATTGTGATTGGAGGAGAGTGGGTTGAGGAAGTTTGAGGAAGTTATCGCATAATCTTGCAATTATGTTTAGTCTGTGATTCACGTTTATGAGAAGGTAACAGGCAGCCAATAAAATCTTCTAAGATTATGACAGCTGAATGGTCTCTGCCTTGATTTATGTCAGACGAGGACGCTGATGACTACAATCATATGATAGGATAGGTCTTAGTACTCACCTGACCTTTGTAGCTTTGCTTCCTGCCATTTGTCCTGATATACTCTGTGTTTCAGCCAATTAACTTTTATATATACATGAGGGGTCTTCAGAAAGTTCATGAAAATGCATATTTTCCATGCATAGTGAAAAAACTATGCTTGGATTTCTGTTTTTTTTTTTTTTTTTAAACACCAAAATAAACTTGTTTTTAACTTGTTATGGTATATCTAAACTCGGTCTAGTTTTAGACACTCAGAAGGACAAGGCATCCGTTTGAAAAGAGCCTCTCTCTGAGCAACATAAATTCTGCTAAAATTGAAGCAAGAACAAACATCAAATTTATAGTGAGACTTGAGTGGAAGAATGGTGAGATCCCTGACGCTTCATGAAAAGTTTATGGTGACAATGCCCAAAGGAAATCAGCAGTTTACAAATGGGTAACTGGTTGGAAGCAGGGATGAGATGATGCCGAAAATGAAGCCCACAGAGGCAGACCATCCACATTGATTGATGAGTAAAAAATTAATCTTGTTCATGTTCTAATTGAAGAGAACCAAGCATTAATCAACACCATAGACATCTCAATTGATTTGGCTTACACAGTTCTGACTCAAAAATTAAAATTAAGTAAACTTTCTACTTGATGGGTGCTAAAACTGTTGTGCCCAGATTAGCTGCAGAGAGGAAAAGAGTTTTCAATGAAAATTTTAAACAAAGAGGATGAAGATCCTGAAGCATTTCTCAAAGAACTATAACAGGACATGAAACATGGCTTTACCAGTACGATCCAGAAGGCAAAACACAATCAAAGCCATGGCTACCAAGAGGTGGAAGTGGTCCAGTCAAAGTAAAAATGGACTGGTCAAGAGCAAAGATCTAGGCAAGGCTTTTTTGAAATGCTCAAGACAGTTTGCTTGTTGACTTTCTAGAGGGTCAATGAATGATAATATCTGCTTATTATGAGAGTGTTTTGAGAAAGTTAGCCAAAACTTTAGCAGAAAATTACCTGAGAAAGCTTCACCAGAGAATCCTTCTCTACCATGACAATCCGCTACCCATTCTTCTCATCAAACAAAGGCAATTTTGAAGTGTTTTGATTGGAAATTATAGACATCTCTCTTATAGTCCTGATTTGGCTGCTTCTGCCTTCTTTTTATTTCCTAATCTTAAAACATCTTTAAAGGGCACTCATTCTTTTCCAGTTAACAGTATAAAAAAGACTACATTGACATGGTTGAATTCCCAGGACTCTCAGTTCTTTAGGGATGGAATAATGGCTGGTATCATTGCTTGCAAAAGTGTCTGGAACTTGATGAAAAATATGTTAAGAAATAAAGTTTATAGTTTCATTTTTTTTTGAGACAAGAGTCTCACTCTGTCACCCAGGCTGGAGTGCAGTGGTGCAATCTTGGCCCACTGTAACCTCTGCCTTCTGGGTCAAGCGATTCTTCTGCCTCAGCCTCCTGAGCAGCTGGGATTACAGATGCTTGCCACCATGCCTGGCTAATTTTTGTACTTTTAGTAGAGACAGGGTTTCACCATATTGGCCAGGGCTGTTCTCAAACTCCTGGCCTCAAGCAATCCTCTTTTCTTGTCCTCCCAAAGTGCTAGGATTACAGATGTGAGCCACCGTGGCTGGCCCATTTTTATCTTTTAATTCCACTTTTACGTGAACTTTTTGAAGCCCCCTTGTGTGTATGTGTATGTGTGTGCAAGTGGGTGTCCTGAAATATCTAAATTCCAGAGAAAAAAATCTTTCTTTTTTATGAATGCTTTAACGGTATCATTTCTATCTTCAGTGTATTTTGTTCATTTGTTTTTTTTTTTGAGACAGAGTCTCACTCCGTCACCAGGCGCCAGGCTGGAGTGCAGTGGTGCGACCTTGGCTCGCTGCAACCTCCACCTCCTGGGTTCAAGCAATTCTCCTGCCTCAGCCTCCCGAGTAGCTGGGACTACAGGCGTGTGCTACCACGCCCAGCTAATTCTTTTGTATTTTTAGTAGAGACGGGGTTTCACCATGTTGGCCAGGATGGTCTCGATCTCTTGACCTCGTGATCCACCTGCCTCAGCCTCCCAAAGTGCTGGGATTATTTTCTTCTTCTTTCACCTGGAAAACATTCTCCAAGATCAGGCTCAAATTTCATCAGCTTTACAAAGTCTTCTCTTACTGTCCAGAGCTAGTTCCTTGCTGTATTAGTCTGTTCTTGCACTGCTATGAAGAAACACTTGAGACAAAGTAATTAATAAAGAAAAGAGGCTTAATTGGCTCATGGTCCCACAGGCTGTACAGGAAGCATAGCTTGGGAGGCCTCAGGAAACTTACAATCATAGTGGATGGTGAAGGGGAAGCAGGAACATCTTTCAAGTCTGCAGCAGGAGGAAGAGAGAGAGGGGGCGGTGCTACACCCATCTAAACAACAACTTAAACAACAATCTTTGGCCGCAGACTGAAGGCTGCACTGTTGGCTTCCCTGGTTTTAAAGCTTTTGGACTTGGTTTGAGCCACTACTGGCTTCTTCCTTCCCCAGCTTTCAGACAGCCTATCATGGGACTTTGCCTTATAATGGTGTGAGTCAATTCTTTCTAATAAATTCCCTTTCATATATTCATCCTACTAGTTCTGTCCTTCGGGAGATCCCTGACTGATACAGCCTCTTTGGGAATCACTTTCTTTCTCTTTGTGCATCTCCCCGTGGACTCTTCATCATGGTGACTCCAGGGCAACAAGACTTCTTATAGGTCAGCTCAGAGCTCCAAAGAAGTGTGGATGGAGGGAAAGGTGCAGGGTTGTAGCGCCTTTTGTGACCGAGTTTCAGAAGTCACGTAGCCTCACTCTGTCACATTCTATTTACTGTGGCGGTCCCAAAGGCCTGAATTCAAGGAAAGGGGGTCATAGATTCCATCTCGTAACAAGGTTCTGTAGTAGTATGTGGGACCAGAAGCATCATTGCAGATGACGGATTTTGGAAAGACAATCTTTCTTACTCTGCCTTCTGATCATGATCATTGATAGCCCTTCCACCTGGAAAATACACTCAACCCCTCCTCTAAAACACCTCGATGCCATATCATTTTATGCTATCAACTTTGGGCTTGAGGTCCAGGATCTTGTTATCTAAGTAAAGTTCAGGTGTGAATGAAGCTTCCTGAGCATCTCACCAACATACCAGGGTAAGACAGGCATAGATAATTATAGACACTCGCATTTAAAACATGGGAAAATAGCAGTCACACAGCATTCATTGGTCCACAGACATTTTGAAATACAGTTGAGTACATGTTGCTAGTTCTTTAATTACTATTTGGCTATTTCCTGGGAATAATTCTCTATGCAGTGGAATCCTGGTTCACCTTTTGAATGATCCTTCCTTCTTTATAAAACAGCTGGTGTTTGCTGCTGAATAGTTGTTTTGTTTTTTTTTCCAGCCTGGTTCCTATCCATAGTATTTTATTTTTGGTTGCAGGGGGTGGGGTCTAAATACCCCTTTTTGCTTTGTATAAAATCTGTCCAGAAAAACAGGTTGGCAAAAACATCACCAGCCTCAGCTACGAAGCTGGTGATGTTCTTGCCAACATAATTTAAAAAAAAACTTTGAGGATTTTTTGGTGAATCGTATTTGGGTTTACTCAATTAGCTAGAATCAATACCCACAAATCTTGTTGATAAAAATAATTCTCTACCTTGGGCTCCCTGGAAAGCTGCTGTGAAACACTGCTCTTATTGTTATCAGTTTAATGAAGTTCAGCAAGGAATGGCTGAGAGGCACGCCTGTCAGATCCTTAGAGGACCTTTTGTTTGCTGAAAGGGTCTGTGAGGCACTACCTTAAATTTTTCTGAAGCCCGAAGAAGGGATCTAATAGTTCTACTCTGGATTTGATCTTTGTTCTAAGGTCATTTCCTAATTTAAGAAATTCTCTCTCTCTTTTTTTTTTTCATGTGGAGAGGCTAGAAAGGAGAAACAACTTTATTTTCAAACCCATCAGTCCAGGATCCTTTACACTTTCTTTAAATTTGGTTGAAAATCAAACAGTTCCTTTATCATCATGTTTCCCCATATTTATCTTTTATTTAGTTATTGATTGATTGAGACAGAGTCTTGCTCTAGTGCCCAGGCTGGAGTGCAGTGGCGCGATGGTAGCTCACTGCAACCTCTGCCTCCTGGGCTGAAGAGATTCTCCTGCCTCAGCCTCCCAAGAAGCTGGGATTACAGGTGTGTGTCACCACACTCAGCTAATTTTTTGTTTTTGTTTTTAGTAGAGACAGAGTTTTATCACATTGGCCAGGCTTGTCTCAAACTCCTGACCTCAAGTGATTCGCCCACCTCGGCCTCCCAAAGTTCTGTAATAGGTGTGAGTCACCATGCCCGGCCTCTATCCTTATCTGCTAAAAGAAATCAGTATCAACATTCTGTCTGGAATTCTAATCTCTTCATCCAAATTACTCAGTTAATTCTGTACATTTTCTATTCTTCACTTCAGCACAGGTGACAGTGGTGCTAAACCTTTCATAATTACATAACAAGGGTCCTAACATTTTTCTGACTTTGCTAAGCCCTCACCAGCAGCCTCCTCAAAGGCCCTTAACCCTCAGCTAACAGATTTCTCAAAGTCTTTATAATGCATACCCACCCCTCAAAGCCATCACTGCAGTTTAGGTTTCGTTATGGCAGCCTCCCACTTCCAGAGACCAAAGTCTGTTTCTGTTATCAGTTACTGAATGGTAACTCCTCACTTAGTGTCATTGATAGGTTCTTATAAACAGCAACCTCAAGTGAAATGACATATGAAGAAAGTAATTCTACCATAGGCTAATTGATAGAAACAAGAGTTCAATTACTGCAGCATATTTCTGGTCACAAAAACATCACCTACCTCCTAAATAAAGACCCAGAACACTTCTAAAATCTTGACATAAGTGTGAGCTATATATGTTTTTAAGAAAGAGTAATAAAAACAAGTGAGAGAATTATTTATCCATTTTTTTTTTTTTTGAGATGGAGTCTCAGTGTCGCCCAGGCTGTAGTGCACTGGCATGATCTTGGCTCACTCCTCACGTGTAGCTGGGATTACAGGTGCCCACCACCACGCCTGGCTAATTTTTGTATTTTTAGTAGAGATGGGGTTTTACCATGTTGGCCAGGCTGGTCTCGAACTCCTGGCCTCAAGTAATCTGCCCGCCTCAGCCTCTCAAAGTGCTGGGATTACAGGCGTAAGCCACCGTGAGCCTATTCATCCAATTTTTGGTTAATCTGTGGGTGATAGCTGTTGTAGTGTTGGTGAGTTAAATCAAAGAATCAAGGAATAAGTGTTTGCAAAGTGAAAATTGAAAGGAGCACCTCCTGCCACCACACAGTGAAAAAACAATCGCAAATATGGTGGGCCTGCAGAGTGCTATTTTACTGCATCATTTGTTGTCATGCATTTGTATGATTATCATATAATTTAAGAATTTTTTACAGTAATTTATATTCATTCATTTTCTCAACTACTCATTCCAGTTCAGCGCCTCTAGTGGCTGGAGCCTTTCCTGGCACCTCACAATTGAAGGCAGGAACCAGACCTGGACAGGACCAATCCCATGGTTGCCAGGTGCACTCACACACTCCCCTACCGCCACTCAGACTGGGACCATGCTGACACACCAACAAACCTAATATGTACATCTTTGGGATGCTGGGGCAAAGCGGCACATCCAGAGAAAAATCTGTGACAGACGTGGGGAGAAGGTGCAGACTCCATACAGACAACGCCCCTGGCTGAGAATGGATTCTTTTTCTCACGAACATTATAATGAAATGACAGTGAATGAAATGATGTTATTCAAGGACTTGCTGTATAACAGAGTACTCTGAACCAGTGGCTTAAAACAACAACAGATTTGTTATAATCCCTCATAGTCTGGAGTTGCTTTGGCTCAGCTACTTGATGGTTCTTGCTTGAAGGTATAACCTAATCATAGAAGTGACAGACCATTATATTCGTAGGTTCCACCACTCACAGAGTATCTGCATCTAGGGGCTGGGATCTCGAGGTCCCTCTTGGAGTTCTGCCTATCCCAAATTAATACAGAAGTTCTCAACCAGGGGCAATTTTGCAACATCCCTTTTTGAGGGAACATTTGACGGTATTTGGAGACATTTTTGGTTGTCATGAGTGAGGGTGGCAAAACAGAGACCAGGGGTGCTGCTAAATATCCCACCATACACAGGACATCCTCCCAGGAAAAAGAATTAATCTAGCCCCAAGTGCCAATAACGCCAAGCATCACCGAACTACAAGACGAAGGAGTTTGGGGAACGGGCTTAGGAGAGTATTGGCGGATGGGTTGGTTCTATGGATTCCATGTCTTACCTGGCTCTATAAGCTGGGTTTGAATGCCTTTGATTAGGGGAGAGATGGTCAGAAGCTTACAGAAAATCTCTTTAAAGGATTTTCAGCTTCTGTGCAGGCTGATTTTGGCCCCGGAGTTGGAAAAAACATAATTCTCCATCTCCTAATGGAATCCAACATCACTCTATACCCTTTCCCTGGAACTCAGCAGGATTTCAAGCCAAGTGGGCTGCTGGGGAAGGAGTTCTTGGCATGGCCGTTGAGTAGCAGTCACAGTAAGGTCTGCCTCTGTGGGTTTATGAGCAGCAGGTGTAGACCAGCATGATCAGCAGAAGGAGAGTGCGAATGGAATTATTTGACTTGGTAATTGCAACCAACAGGCTGACAGGAGGCACTAGGAGAAATTAATCATTGGAGATCACTTTTTAAAAGGCCAGTGTCTAGTAATCAAGCTAGAAGAGACACAAGTATCATGATTCTGTCATTAGAAGGAAATATGTTAGTTATTAGGGAAATGCAAATCATTATGAGATACCACTTCACCTCCATTAGGATGGCCATAATCAAAAGACAGACAATAATAAGTGTTGGGGAGGATGTGAACAAATTGCAACCCTCCTACACTGCTGGTATAAGTGTAAACCAGGGCATCTGCTTTGGAAAACAGTCTGGCCATTGCTCGGTAAGTTAAATATAGAGTTACCATAGCGCTCTGCAATTCTATCCCTAGGTATGTATCTAAGAGAATTTAAAGAATGTCCACAGAAAAATCTGCACACCAGTGTTCACTGTAGCATAATTCATAATGACCAAAAGGTAGAAACAATCCCCATGTCCATTAACTAATGAATAAATCCAATGTGGTCTCTACACATGAAGGAATATCATTCAGCCATAAAAAGGAAGTTTTGATACATGCCACAACATGGAAGAACTTTGAATATGATATGCTAAGTGAAAGAAGCCAGACACAAAAAGACATATATCGTATGATTGCTTTGATAAGAAATGTCCAGAAGAATTAAATCCACAGAAATAGAAGGCCGATGAGAACCTGGCACCAGAGACCCTGTATTTACCAAAAAATGCAAAAATTAGCTGGGCACAGTGGCATGCACCTAGAGTCCCAGCTACTCAGTAGGCTGAAGTGGGAGGATCGCCTGACCCCAGGAGGTTGAGGCTGTGGTGAATGGTGATAGTGCCACTGCACTCCAGCCTGGGTGACAGAGTGAGACTCTGTTTCAAAAAAAAAAAAAAAAGAAAGCAGATTAGTGTTGAATAAAGGGGCAATGCGGGAATGATGATCATGGGTACAGGGCTGCTTTTGAGGATGATGAAAATGTTCTGGAATTAGATAGTGATGATGGCTGCCTAACTTTGTGACTATACCGAAAACCACTGAATTGCTGGGTGCAGTGGCTCATGCTGATAATCCCAGCACTTTGGGAGGTCGAGGTGGGCAGATTGCTTGAGCTCAGGAGTTTGAGACCAGCCTGGGAAACATGACAAAACCCTATCTCTACAAAAAAATGCAAAAATTAGCCTGGTGTGGTGATACATGCCTGCAGTCCCAGCTACTTGGGAGGCTGAGGCAGGAAGATCGCTTGAGGCCAGGAGGCAGAAGTTGCAGTTAACTGAGACTGCACCACTGTACTCCAGCCTGGATGACACAGTGAGACCCTGTCTTTAAAAAAAAAAAAAACAACGCAAAAAACCATTTAATTGTAAATGTTGAAAGTGCAAATTGTGTGGCACATGATTGATATCACAAGAAAAAATAATATGAAAAGAAAATGTGATTTTATTTTGTAGTCCATGTAGCTGAGGTCTGAGACAGTTACATATGGAAAGTCATAATTTCTAGGAGGCTTCTTGCTTGTCCTGTGAGAGCCTGTTCAGAGGCTTAGATACACCCAGCACCGTTCTGGGCTCCACTATTCTGTCCTTATGAATGTCCTCCTCTGGATTGTTTCCTATGCAAATCCTTCCATCCGTCGAAGCAGAATATAAATTCCCTACAGGTGAGTGTTTCATATTCCCTCTACTGTTTTCTGAACTTTGTATATATATGTTTATGTAAAAGATATATTTATAGATGAATTAACATGCATTAATTTATAATGATAAATAAATTATATATTTTTATATATGCACATATATTTTAATATACATATTTATATGTGTGTGTGCATTTACTTATGGCATTTGTTGTGTATATGTAACAAATATTGTTGAATTATAAACAAATTACCTTATTGGACTATATGTTCAAGGGCAGAGTACTCATTAAAATTCTTTCTGTTGAAAGTGATATAAAACCAGCAGGGTGTGGTGGCTTACATCTGGTAATTCCAGCACTTTGGGAGTCAAGGCGAGTAGATCACTTGAAGTCAGGAGTTCGAGACCAGCATGGCCAACAAGGTGAAACCTCATCTCTACTAAAAATAAAAGAAATAGCCAGGCATTCTGGCACGTGCCTGTAATCACAGCTACTTGGGAGGCTGGGGCAGGAGAATTGCTTGAACCCAGGAGGCAGAGGTTGCAGTGAGCTGAAATCACACTACTGCACTCCAGCCTGGGTGACAGAGTGAGACTCACTCTCGTTAGGGAAAAAAAATGTCTAATGTCTGGGCTACTTTTAGATATGGCGTCATCTAGGGCTCAATTCCGTCTTTGCATCTTTTGGCTCAATTTCTCAGTTTTTGCTGCAGATGTATTTTCTTGTCTTTTCAGGTTTAACTTCAGTGGCAGGTAAATGCAGGACCCTCTCTCTAGGTTGACCTCGCTCAGCTCCAAGATGTATTAATAGCTCCAACTGACCATTCCCTGAAGCCATCTCTGTGGGTGGGAAGATGGGATGGACTGGATGGCTGGTCAAAGCTCCATCACTGGTGCTGAGGGGATTCAGCCGGCCTGACCAGAGGCCCTGGCTCAGGAATAGCAATAGAAAAGTCAGGGGTTTTAGGAGGAAATTGGGATGGTGTTGCTAAAAGAATGGGAGATGAACATTGAATGGCAAAAATTAACTAGTGCAGGCCAGGCATGGTGGCTCATGCCTGTAATCCCAGCACTTTGGGAGGCCAAGGCAGGTGGATCACCTGAGGTCAGGAGTTTGAGACCAGCCTGACCAACATGGTGAAACCCTGTTTCTACTAAGAATGCAAAAATTAGCCGGGCATGGTAGCGCACGCCTGTAATCCCAGCTACTCGGGAGGCTGAGGCAGGAGAATTGCCTGAACGCGGGAGGCAGAGTTTGCAGTGAGCTGGAGGTTGCAGTGAGCCGAGATCACGCCATTGCACTACAGCCTGGGCAACAAGAGCGAAACTCTGTCTCAGGGGAAATAACTGGTGTCCACTGTGGTTCATTTTTGAATCCCCAGCACTTAGAATGGAACAAGCATTTAGCAAACACCTATTTTTGTTCAATTAAATTGAACCCTGAAATACAAATACTAGCTTCCATGTGACAGTCTATAGGAAGGAATGAAAAACTTTGAAAGTTGGGTCAAACAGAGAAGATGTATGATATTAAACTTCCAGGTACTTGGGTTTACATCTGAAAAGCACATGTTCCGACATTCATTTAGGACACTTGGTTTACACCAGTGAAGATGTTCCAAACAGTTTGAGAGTCAAAATTGGTGGGTCTCCACCTTTTTCTTTAGTACAATAGCTATGGTTACTCTTTTAAAATTCAATGAAATCTGGCAGGGATTGGTGGCTCACGTTTGTAATCCCAGCACTTTGAGAGGCCGAGGCAGGTGGATCACTTGAGGCCCAGAGTTTGAGATCAACCTGGCTAACATGGTGAAAGCCTGTCTCTACTAAAAATACAAAAATTAGCCAGGTGTGGTGGCACATGCCTGTAATGTCAGCTACTCAGGAGGCTGAGGAATGAGAATGGCTTGAATCTGGGAGGCAGAGGTTGCAATGAGCAGAGGTTGTGCCACTGCACTCCAGCCTGGGTGACAGAGAGAGACTGTCTCAAAAAAAAAAATAAATTCAATGAAAGCCATAGACCCTTTCCATAAAAGTTTTGCATTATAGACTGATTTACATGGAATTTTGGGAGTTCCTGGAACCCTTGGAGTGCCAAGTTCAGCAGCTTTGTTGTGAATAATTACATCCAGTGTTGGATTTTGTGTATTTTATAATTCCCCATTGTTTTCAGAATCTTTCCTTTTGGAATTACCCTGATTCGAGACTAGAGGGCATTGTGTACCTTGAAACCACATCAGACACAGTGCAAGAGCTCCTTAGATTTTCACACAAAAAGGCTTGTTCACTGCTCAGTTAACAAGTGAGTCCCTCCTGCTCCCAGGAGGGAATGAAGTCAGCTCCCTATGAAGAAAGGGATGGGGATGAGGGGAGAAGCACTGCCTAAATGTTTCCCTCATTTGTATGTTGATGAAATGTTGGCAATCTCCCTAGAGTTCAAGTGCCTGGTTTGGATTGATTTCCCAGCAAGGATCCCTGTGCGTCGGGATGAGCTGCATACTGGGAGTGGCTGAGATTCAGAGTCCCAGCCCTGCTTCTGGCTTCCTGTGGGATTTCAGGAAGGTCCCTTCCCTTTGCTGTGCCTCAGTGCTCCTATCTGCAAAATGAGGGGATCAGATTAGCTGCTCCCAAGCTCATCACAGTATATGATGTTTCCCAGGTTCAAATGTTTCAGGAGTGGTACAGACTTAAAGAGGAAAAAAAAGTGCAGCCAAGGAGGTGTGTGGTTAGACTCGGAAATGAACATATCAGGTGATCCCATGAGGATTCGGGCAAAACAAATCCAGCGAGTGAATTTGGAGAGTTGAAGAAGGCTCCTCCACAGTGCCAAACGGTTTGTATATGAATGCAGTCTGTTTATCCAAAAAGAAAAGTAGTGCAGTAGGCAGCCTCTGTGATAGCTCTAAAAGTTCCCACATCCTTGTGCAGTCACCTTCCCTTAAATGTGACTCAACCTAGTGACTTACTTCTAGCCAATAGGATCAGGCAAAAGTGATGGGATATCACCTCAGAGAGAAGGTTACAAAAAGATGGTAAATTCCATCTGGTACACTCTCCCTCTAGCCTGCTGCTATGGTTAAGCCCAGTGCCATGTTGCAAGCTGCTAAATGGAGAAACCCTCATGGCGCGGAACTAAGGAAGGCCTGTGATGAATGGGCAATGAGAAGCTGAGGCCTGTGGTCCAACAGCTTATGTGGAACTGAGTTCTGTCAACCATCCATGAGTGAGCCTAGAAACGGATTTTCGTGCAGTCAGATCTTCAGATCAGACTGCAGCCCCGGTGGACTGCTTGATTAGATAGACTCTCAGGGTACTAGAGGCACAGGCACCCAGCTAAGCCATGCCTAGATTCCTGAACCACAGGAACTATGAGATAATAAATGTTTGCTGTCAGAAGCTACTAAATTTTGGGGTAATTTGCCATATCGCAATAGATAACTAAGGCATCTATTAAGGCAGTAATTTTCAAACAATTTTCCTTCCTAGCAGAGTGACTTTGGGTAAGTGTTTTACTTTCTCTAAGCCTTGGTTTTGTCATCTGTCAACGGTCCCTACACCAAAGGATTGTTGTCATGTCTAAATGAGATCATGCATGAAAAGTGCTGGCACATGTTTGGGATATGAGCAATAAATTGCCATCATCGTCATCATCATCCTGGTCATCAAAGGACTCCAGTAACAGAGGAATGGAAACCAGTAGCTGTTTTTTAAAAATCCCATTTTTCCTATCTTTCTTCCTCCATTAATAGTCACTACAATTGTATGCAAATAACTGGCCAATCAGAGAGCCCCATCTTTTAGCAACAACACTGGGTCCAAGGGGTGAATGTTGACCCAAAAAGACCAATTAGAGTCTTTTTCTGAGATTTACATAGAGTCTCTGGAAGGTGAGAAGGCTTCTGGAGTGGGGCAGAATTTCTAGCGGTCCTGAAGCCATAGAGAGAAATCCTTGAATCTTACCCTCAGATCAGTAATTTCCAGAAAAGCTCTTTGATATTTATTTTACTTTTCATGGCGTTAAATTCTAGCAATTATTGAAGTCTTTGCAAAGAAACAAACACAACAACAGAAATCCCTCCAAAATCTATCTGCAAATGATCTGTCATGGTTTAATTGGCCCTTTAGGTAAACCTTCTCATTGTTGCAACAGAAATGCTCAGGATGATTACCTTTGAAGAATGAGACCAGATCACTAGTGAACTCTTTTATCCATCCCTGTCCTGGAAGCAAAAGCATCACCATGGATGGGTGGAGAGGAAAGCACGCCTGTCTCCCAGATTTCCTGGGAGTCTCCTAGAAACCCTTAGTGATTCTCTCAACTTTTGGGTACTGATGTTTTCCTCCTGGGTGGTCAGGAGGGGAAATGGCAGATTGCCAGAAAGACAATGACTTATAAAATAATCCAACTCTAAATTCCTTCCTTGGAACGTAGAAAAGGCTTATTTATGTACAGATTTTTTTAAATTGGGGAAACTAAGAGTTTAGTTTTGGGCATGTTGAACTTGAGATACCTAAAACAGGTGCAAGTGGCAGTATAAAGTAGTAATTGGCTGGGTGAGTCTGTAACTCAAGGGAGAGTGTGGCTGGATGTATATGTTTGGGAGTTGTAGTACGTGGGAGCCATAGGAAGCCACGGCACTGGATGAGAATAAAAAGGGAAGGGAAGTTTGCAACCTGCCCCCACCTTGGGGTAGGAACCTCTTTCCATTGGCAAGTGAGCTGAACAGAATTCCAGGACGCCCTGTGGGGATTGATGAGCTTTTTTTCCTTGGGTTACCTGGGAGATTGTTCCATTCTCTCAACCTCTGTTATGCTTCTGACTCTTGCAAGCGAGTGTGTCTCAAAGTGAGGAGCTGTGGAAAAAAGAGATGAGGCACATTAGAAAATCAAAGATGTTGCCTAAAAGTGCCCAACCAATATCTCGACTGTACTGTGTATCTCCACACTGTGGCCTTTATACATTTCTCCTGTGGCTGTCTTACTCACTGTTTTTCTTTCCCGTTGGGAAAGAAACTTCTTGAGATACTTGTCACTGATTGGAGTCATTAGAAATTGTGTCTTATCATAGAAGTCTTTGCCTAGAACCTCTCCTTCCCAGAAGCCATATATTAATCCCAGGCAAAGTCTCTGATTGGCCCCATTTAGGTCACATGCCCAACCCTTGGGCCAATCACTTTGTGAGTTGGATGGATACTATCTGTGGTGAAACTACTGTTTCTGTCTCATTCTGTCACTTGCTGTCTCTGTGAGCTGATCGGTTTTCTCTCTCTGTCTCTTCTGCTCTCTATGTCTCCCTGCCAATTTCTCTATGTCTCCCTACTGTTCTCTGTGGATCTCTCTTGGTTTTTCCCTATAACATTTTCTGTGTCTCTACTCTGTCTCTGTTTTTTCCCTGTC
Source organism: Cacajao melanocephalus (assembly GCA_963573385.1). Classification (NCBI taxonomy): domain Eukaryota; kingdom Metazoa; phylum Chordata; class Mammalia; order Primates; family Pitheciidae; genus Cacajao; species Cacajao melanocephalus. The sequence continues at coordinate 14,642 of CAUYLG010045014.1, read as the reverse complement.
TCTTATTTATTTTCTGTCTCTGCAGGTGCTGCCTGTCTCTTGATGGAGATGGAATTCAAGTTTGTCTTGCTGAACTCTGCATCCCTAGTGTCTGGTATATATTCGGCGTTCAATAAACATTAAATAAATAAGTGAATGAGAATATCAGCCTTCACATAAAGACTTACAGTCAGAGGAAAATCGATACCTTCTGGGAGAATATGGTAAGGATGTATGTAACATGGCATTTTAGGAATAGGAAGAAACCTCTGGCATCATAGTCGTGGTGAAATTTATTCTGGACTGGAGGCAGAGGGCTTGCTTGCCTCCGTGGCCATAGCATCTCTCTTATCATCAGGGTCTAGGAATCACGGGGCTATTACCTGCCTCTAATATATATTCTGGCAATCTCTCTCAGTTCTTCCTGTTGTCTTGTCTGCACCTGTTTGGCTGTAGCTTAAGTCTAATTTCAACCAAGAGTAGATCTAGTCATCACCAAGATGTGCAATGGTGACATTAAAAAAAATTGTTTTTATTTCTTCTAAAAAAAACCTGGGATGTATGTGCAGAATGTGCAGGTTTGTTACAAAGCTATACATTTGCCATGGTGGCTTGCTGCACCTACTGACCCATCCTCTAAGTTCCCTCCCCTCACCCCCAAACCCCTGACAGGCCCTGGTGTTTGTTGTTCCCCTTCCTGTGTCCATGTGTTCTCATTGTTCAGCTACCACTTCTGTGTGAGAACATGCAGTGTTTGGTTTTCTGTTCCTGTGTTAGTTTGCTGAGGATGATGGCTTCCAGCTTCATCCATGTTCCTGCAAAGGACATGATCTCATTCCTTTTTTATGGCTGCATAGTATTCCATGGTGTATATGTGCCACATTTTCTTTGTCCGGTCTATCACTGATGGGCATTTGGGTTGGTTCCATGTCTTTGCTATTGTGAATAGTGCTGCAATAAACATACATATGCTGTGTCTTTATAGTACAAAGATTTATATTCCTTTGGGTCTATACCCAGTAATGGGGTTGCTGGGTCAAATGGTATTTCTGGTTCTAGATCCTTGAGGAATTGAATGGCAACATTTTTCTCCCATGACTCCATTAAATTTTTCCTAAAGGAGAACTTGGATATTCAGAGCAGGCTTGTTGGAAAACCCTGTCCTGGGAGGTAAGATTCCTGGGTTACTAGTCCAGGCTCTGAGATGATCTTGCTATGTGACCTAGGGTAAGCCACTTTTCCTCCAGTGAGCCTCAGTTTTCTGTCTACACAACAGTCAGCTCCACCAGGTGATCCTATAGACCTATCCCACTGATAGTCTTCCTCTATCAATTCCAGTAGGTTAAAAGCTAGCATGTTACAGACATGCCTGACTGCTATGGCCGAGTCCTAAAAACTTACGGCAAATACCGTCCGGCTCCAATCTTTATTAATTTTATAGAGGCTTCTAGTGACCTCTGTCTGTCATCTCTTTGTACCCAGAAGGAAAGAGTGGCTTTGAATTCTGTCATCCTCCCTCACCAGACCTTCAGGGCGGACCATTAAAATGCATTTGTCATGAAAGATTGAGAAAGAGGGGGGACTACGTTCAGACATTAATGGAACCTATCACATAAATTCCACTGAAATATTTTATGTCAGGCAACGTAATGGAAAGTGAGGACTTTTGGTTGGGGGGTTGCTGATAAAAGACACATTGATTCCCTTGGGGACACTGGGTCCAATCCTCTTTTTAGGTTTCCCTGTTCATGGATGTCCTTGTTCAGTGATGGTTTACTCATCATTCTTTTTACTAAATAAATATTTAATGAGCACCTACTATGTCCTGGGATCTGTCTTCACGATGCTAGCCTACTCAGGCAAGAAAATCATCCTGGGATAGAAGACTAAGTCCTCAGATCCAATTTTGCCATTTGATTACTGGGTGAGCTTGGGGAAAATTTCTGAAGCTCTTTGACCCTGTTTGCATGTTTGTAAAGTGGGGATAGTAGCATTACCTGTCTCTTAAGCTTATGGTGAGTTCTAGGGAAGTCAGTGCATGCAATGTGTTAGCACAGCTCCGAAGGCATACAAAAGTGCTTTGTAACTGGCTGTTACTGTTACTTATTACCTTGTGCCAGGTAGGTTTGATGCTTTGCTTACGCCACAGTGTTATGTTTAGTTACAACATGGCCATCCGGTCCACTGCTGCTATTTGACAGATGAGAAAATGATCTTGCTTAAGGTCATACAACTCTTGATATTTGGCCACAAAAATTAATGGGTGCCAAACTCAGGTAGGCCCTTGGGGCTATCTATACATTTTTTTTTATTTGTGCTAATATAGATTATCTCATTCATTCTGTACAGCACATCTAAGTGGTAGGTGTCACTAATACCTCCGAGGTACGGATAAGGAAAGGAATGTATTAAAAGGCCACATGGCCTCCATCGTTCTCCATCTTCATGACAACCCTGCTGAGGCTGTATTTTCATTTCGAAGTCAGAAAATTTGAAGCTAGGAGAGATTAAGCAAATTGCCCCAGGCTTCGAGGCAAATACAAGGCGGAGATCAGATGTGAAGCATAGATCTGTCTGATTTGAGAACCCATGGTCTTTCCCCTAAACAATGTAGCAAAATGATTCAGAATTCCAGTTCTGGAAACAGGCATCCTATACTTATCTATTAAAAATGACAACCCCTTAAAATTGTAGCACCACTCCTCTATTTTCTATGGGCCTCCTCTGCTTTATTTTTTAATTTTATTTATTTATTTTGAGACAGAGTCTCATTCAGTTGCCTAGGCTGGAGTGCAGCACGTCAGCTCACTGTAACCTACGCCTCTTGAGTCCAAGTGGGTTCTCGGGTGCCTCAGCCTCCAGAGTAGCTGGGATTACAGGCATGTGACACCACACTCAGCTAATTTTCTTGTATTTTTAGTAGAGACGAGGTTCTGCCATGTTGGCCAGGCTGGCCTCTAACTCCTGGGCCCAAGTGATCCACCCAACTCTGGTTCCCAAATTTCTGGGATTGTAGATGGGAGCCACCCACCTCTACTTTCTTCTCTCAAATACTTATCACTTTCTTACAGGTTGCGTATTGTACTTATTTATTTTGTTATTGTCTTCATCTGCTTCACAAGAATGTAAGCTCTGTGAATGTACGATTTTTTTTTTTTCTATTTTATCCACCACTTTATCCCTTGCTCCTGGAATATATCAATATATGCTTGGGCTGAGGTAGACCTACCTATAATAATTGAGTTTCCTCAGGAACAAAATGGGGAAAACAGTAACACCCACTTCATAGGGTGGGTTCAAGGAAGATAAGGGTTAATGCATCTGAAGGTCTTGAAACAGGGTCAGAAAAACATTCTGTTCATCAACTACTACTATTATGTAACCCACTGCATGCCAGCACTTTGTTGATGTCAGCTCTTCCCTGATGACTGCTCACTGTGCCAATATTTGTTTTACATATATCATTTAATTGATGCCTTTGAACAGTGATTGCCCTCACTTTACAGATGGGGAAATGGAGGGGTTAAAAGGCACTGCCTTTTTACGTCATGTCATTGATCAGCATCTAGGGAAGACATCTTCATGGTGCCTAGCAAAGTCATCCTCTCCAGCTGTCCTCCTGTGCAAACTGGCCCCAACTCTGTGCTACCACTTCACCTTTCCACTCATGAAACTTAAAAGCTTTACAGAATCAGTGGTGGTTTGCAAAATACCCCAGGAACATCCTCCTTAATTAATGCCAGTCTTCAGGTAAAGCCACATTAGTAGGACTATTGTATCTTAAGACCCCAAGGCCACGCAATGCCAGGGACAAGCTATACCTGAGTGTTTGAAACAGTTTACCTTCCCCCAATTTTACAAAAGAATTAATTTATACTAAATGCTGTTGCACAATCAGATTTATCACTCAGGGGATTAAGAAAAACGAAGGACCAATTTAATGACAGGATTTAGTTCATTATTTATCTTCTAGCATGTAAATTATAGATTATCATAAATTTTTCATTCTTTGGGTGCCCACCACCTAATTCCAGAAAAAAAGAGAATCCTGTATTACAAAGAGCAAGGGTCTCCACTCTGGGCACAAGAGCCATCTCTTCTGCCTTCTGACGGACGATAATCTGTCAAAATGAAAAATTAATGGCTGCTCCCTTAATTCATCATTGCCTGCTTCTGTTCTATTAATGCCTTTCCCCCTTATTACTTCCCTCCTTCCTCCCTCTGCCTCCCCTTCTCCCTTCCTCCTACACCCACCCCAGTGGTATGACTCTGTTCACCAGCAGTGAATTCGAGTGGTGATGGTGAATAGGAAAAGGAAAAAGAAAAAGAAAAAGAAAATCAAATCCATTGACCTCTGGATCCATGTAACACTGGTTAAGATGGGAAAGAATAGGCTCTGCTTTAGTCATGGAATGCAGCAGGGCCTCATGACATCAATGCTGATGTAGAGTGTGTATATAACAGCAGGCATCTTGGACGTTCTATTTCCTTCTAAGACCTGTGGTTGGCATAGGGGTATTAAACTGCGTGGTGTTTCAGTATCATCAGATTCACTGTCCAAATGATGAATCTTGGAATTTGGTAATGAAACTTACAAGCCATCTGATCCAACTCCTCTATTTTACAGATCAGAAGACAGAGCCTCAGAGAGGAGATGGGTTTTTCTAAAAGTCCCACAACTAGTGAAACTAGCAGCACTATAATTTATGGATGCCAAACTCAGCCAGGCTATTGAGGTCACCCATCAGTCCTTTTATTTGTTTGAAATTATCTCCTTTTTAAAATTCCCTTAAAGACCCTTAAAAACTCCCAATTTCCCCGACTGTAGACACCACATCTCTCACTTCATCACAATAACCACCTATGCCATTTACAAAATATTTCTAGCTCTCTGGTCAAAAGTGTCCAAAGCTCTGAGTCCATCCTCGGCACCACTGGTCCAAAGAGAGTCAAGGAGGCAGACCACACACAACTCCAGGAGCTTGGCCAGATCATAATCTCTCCTCTCCATGGTGGCTAAGAATACCGGCCCTGCATCTAAACTATGTGTGTTCTTCTCCTCGCTCTGCCACTTACTGGCTGTGTGACCTCAGACAAATTACTTAACCTCTCTCGATATTTCCCTGTCTGTTAAATGAAGATAATAATAATATCTACTTCCTCGAGTTGTGCTGAATATTAAGTAGTTTAATTCATATAAAGGACTTAGCATCATGCCTGGCTTGTTTTGCTGGTTGAGTCAATAGCTGTTGTTGGAAAAACAGAAATTATTTTACTTGTGTCATGGATTTCACTTTTGGATTGAAGGAGGCCTTTGTACAAAGCCTTAGGTCTGTGTACTTTTTAAAGTGTCACGTAAACCTAAGTGGTGGATTGATGACGATGGTGATAATGATTAATGCTGTCACCAGCATCTTGACTCTCAATCACATGATAAAGTGGAATAATTGAGTCCCTCTAAGGAGCTCGGAGTCGGGAGACTTTGGCAAGGGGGGGCTAGGGTGCAGAGCACGGCAGAGGGCAAGCTGGTTAAAGAAAATACAAGAACTTGGTCAAAAGAACCAATAATGCTGCTTATCCTGGACACAAGAAAATTTCAGGGCAGGGAACCAACCACCCAGAGCTGGCAGGAGAATGGATTGTTTTTGTCTCACCAGCTCTAAGCACCTTCCTTTGCAGGGACTGGAGAATATGGTTGTGGAGGTGCCTGCGTGTAAGCCTTGCTCGCAGCGGACAGAAAGGAGGCATTGGTTTCAGCAAAGATAATTCTACCCCTTTCGAATGTTTGCAGCACACAGCTGCCCAGAGCTGAGAGCAGGGACAGTCTCAAGAGGCCCTGCAAGCCACGTCTTGGACACATCACAAGGATGGCTGCCTCTTGCCGCAGAAGTCCAAGCCAATAATTCTCCTCAAGCTGGAAAATGGATGGTCTGTCTTTATCCATGGAAGAAGGCAGGATGATGTGGGAAAGGAAAGCATTCACAAGACATTCACACACACACACACACTAAACCCACACACCAAGTCAGACCCACAGATGAACCAGTCACAGGCACACACAAACACATATGCAGACCAATGCCAGCACAGAGAGACACAAAGACACAAAGAGAAACATCCTAAATAAACACAGTCATTCAGGCACCAAAAGACCATGCAAACCTGTGACCAAAGAGAGGCACATAGAGACGTGTGGGAGATAATGTGTAACACAAATATATGCAAATGCAAATCCAGACAGGCATGGTGAGAAATGCAAGATGCAGATATGCAGAGACCCAAAGATGCACACATATGCACGCATGCACACACACGTGCACATACACATGCACACACGCACACATGCATCACATAATGCAGTGATTAAAAGCTAAATGACAACTAGGAATCGGTATAGAAAAGTAAGAAAGAACTATGGTGAGAATTCTGTGAGTTCCCACTGTTGAAAGAGGGTGGGATAGTCTGCCCCCTCCCTCACAGCTGTCCTGTGTGGCTCTCTGTCTGATGCAGTTTGCTCTGCAAGTAAGCAGTTCTGATTTACATGATAGATAGAAACCATTTATACAGTTAAACATGGTAGGGGTCTAAATGCTGCTCCCCGCAGAACACCAGATGTGAATAGATGAACATTTGATTGTCCTCGTGCCTGTTTCTGACAAGCTAACAGATAAGAAACCATCCCACTGAATTCCCAGAAAACTGGAGACCACGAATACAGATAGCAACATGCGGGAAGAGCGAGGGTTTATTAAGGCAGATTTCTAAATATTAAAGAGATGGCAGCTGACTGTGCTTTCCTCAGCAGACTTTGTAGGTGAGAAATCACTTGATAACAAAGATGAACGAGTAGAGCTCCTACCAGGGAATTTCAGGTCCTAGAGCACTGGGAATGACCTCATGTGGGCATTAAACAAATGTGGGCATTAAACAGACATCACGCACACTTCTGGACTTTAGGGCATATGGAACCGGGAGATCCCAGTGCCTGGAATCATCTCTTTCTTGGAGCTGCCTGCAATTACATTGTTAAATGCAACCCACTCACTAGAAAGACTTGGAGTCTCCCAAAATTATTTTATTAAAATATAATATAGCCAGGCATGGTGGTATTATATCTGTAATACCAGCACTTTAGGAGACCGAGGCAGGAGGGTTATTTGAGTCCATGGGTTCAAGACCAGCCTGGGCAAATCATAGAGAACCCCATCTGTACAAAAAATAAAAAAAAATTAGTTGGGCATAGCGGCATGCACCTGTAGTCCTATTTACTCAGGAGGCTGAGGTGGGAGGACCCCTTAACCCCTGAAGTTGAAGGCTGCAGTGAGATATGATTGCACCACTGCTCTTCAGCCTGGGAAACAGAGTAAGATGCTGTCTCTAAAAATAAATAAATACTGATACAAAAAAATATATAAATACACACATGAAGATACGTTCAGCATCACTAGTCAGTAGAGAAATGCAAATCAAAACCACAATGAAATGCTACTTCACACCCATCAGGATGTGTAAGAAAAAAAGAAGAAAATAACAAATTCTGTCAACATGTGAAGAAATTGGAACCCCTGTGCACTGCAGGTGGGAGTGTAAAATGATGCAGTCAGTCTGGAAAACAGTATGGAGGTTCCTTTAAAAAATTAAATATAGAATTACCACATAATCCAGCAATTTCACTTCTGGGTATATATCCAATATAAAAGAAAGCAGAGACTCAAACAGATATTCACACACCCATGTTCGTAACAGCAAACAGCAATATTCACGACAGCCAAAAGGTAGAAGAAATCCGAGTGTCCAATGGCAGATGAATGAGTAAACGTCATGTGGTATACACATGCAACTGAATGTCATGTGGCCTTCAAAAGAAGTTTTAACACATGCTACAACATGAATGAACCTTTAAGGCAGCAGGCTAGTGAAGCCAGTCACAAAAGGGCAAATAGTGTATAATCCCCTTTATATGTGGTGACTAAAGTGAGAAAGAAAAAAAGTAGAATACTGCTTTCCAGTTCTAAAGACATATGGTGGTGATGGTTACAGAACATTGTGAATGTACTTAATGCCACAGAACTGTATACTTAAAAATAGAGTGGTGGCTAGGCACGGTGTCTCACACCTGTCATCCCAGCACTTTGGGAGGCTGAGGTGAGCAGATCACATCAGGACTTCGAGACTGGTCTGGCCAACATGGTGAAACCCCATCCCTACTAAACATACAAAAATTAGCCGGGTGTGGTGGTGCACACCAGTAGTCCCCACTACTCGGGAGGCTGAGGCAGGAGAATTGCTTGAACCCGGGAGGTGGAGGTTGCAGTGAGCTGAGACCACGCCACTGCACTCCAGCCTGGGCGACAGAGCAAGACTCCATCTCAAAAAAATAAATAATAAAATAAAAAAAAAGTGGTAAATGTTATTTTACTACAATAAAATAAATATGTTTGGGTGTGTATATATGTATATACATGTGTGTATATGCATATATACATACATGTGTGTATATGCATATATACATACATGTGTATATATGCATATATACATATATGTATGCATATATACACATATACACACAAACAAGAATGATTTAGCTCCCCGCAAAGAAGAATGATCTAGTCCCAAATTTCAATAGTGCCGAGGTTGAGAAACACTGACACATGTGTATATATATATATATATATACATACATGACACGTGTATATATATATATATACACACACATACATATAATTATATATACACACATACATATATATATTTATATATGTATTTATAGACTTTTTTCTTCCTTTCCTTTCCTTTATTTCCTCCCTTCCCTTCTTTCCTTCCTTCTTCTTTCCTCCTTCCCTTCTTTCCTTCCTCCCTTCCTTCCTCCTTCCTTCCTTTTTTATTCCTTCTTCCTTCCCTCCTTCTTTCCCTTTCTTCCTTTCTTCCTCCATCCTTTCCTTACTTCCTCTCTGTTTCCCTTTTTTCCTCCTTCCTTTCCTCCTCCTTTCCTTCCCTCCTTCCTTCTTTTCCAGAAACTCAAGTTAAAAAGAAATAACTTGATTAACCCATGGAAGTGGATTAGAGAGATGCAGTGACAGACTCTAAGGTGACCCCCAATGATCCCCCACCTTACACTATTCACATCCTTGTGTTACTCCCTCCCCATGAGTATGGACAAGACCCATGACTTGCTTCTAACCAAGAGAGTGTGGCAAAGGTGATGGGCTGCCCTTCCATGACTGTGTCATGTGTTATATAAGATCTCACCTTGCTAACACACTCACTAGAGACTCTCTTTTTCTGGCTGGTTGAAGTAAGTAGCCACACTGGAAAAGTTCATATAGAAAGAAACTATAGGGTTAGAAGCTAAGGGCAGCCTGTGGCCAATAACAACAAATTTAAGCTACGGTCAAAAGGAATTGAATACTGCCAACAACCATGCAGATAAGAAAATGGACCCTTCCCCACTTGAGCCTCCAGTTGAAACCCAGTCCTGGCTGACATCTTGATTATAGCCTCATGAGATCCTAGGCCAAAAACCCAATTAAAATGTGTCTGGAGCCCTGATCCATGAAACCGTAAGCTAATAAATGTGAGTTGTTTTAAATCTCTGCATTTGTGCTCATTTGTTATGCAACAAGAGAAAACTAGTATAGAACAACAATATCAGTAAAGCATTTCTTTATGCCCTTAAATTTCTCCCACTAACACAGAAACAGGGACATTTTCCTCAGCTCTGAACCCAGTGACATGAGAAGTTGTGGAACCATGATTCTGTCCGAGCAGCCCTAGATTTATGAATGGCTCCAACTTCCATTAGGTTGCAGGAAGGGGCTAGGGTATCTCTGTTCATATTTAGAAGTCCATTTGTTTCCATTCCTTGTCAGCAGTTTGCATAAGTGAGTGGTTTTATTTCTTGTGAGAGAGGAGGGAAAACGCGTGAGTTACCCCAGCAGTGGAAGATTTGTCAAATAAAGCTTTTAATAATGGGTCTGTTTGACAGTTTTATAGTTCTTCAACTTCCCAGCCATTGGAAGGTGGTAGGTTTTCAATAAAAATTAAGTCCTTTTCCAAGAGAAACTCGGTCCCCTGTTATTTTAAAACAACTAGTCCAGGGTGCACTGAAGCACCTTAATTCCACCACCGAAAGTAAATCTCCCTCCTTTTCTGTATTAATAACTTGGGCAATCCATCAGCCTGAGATGGACTGTGAGCTTTTTGCACTAGTATATACAGGTGGCCTGATGAACCACATCCGTAACTAGACTTGCTGGGTGATCATTAGGCTGTTCCCGAAAATAAATGACCTGGCCTTCTCTCCAGCTTACTTAAGTACACCAGGGAGGGGGCCAGCGGCCTGGACTTCATTCTTTAATTTCTGTGGCTTCTTCAAAAGTTCTTCTGGGACAAAAGAAGTGGTTCAGAAATTAGTCCATTAGGAGGTAGGTAGCATGTGGGAATGGACCAGGAACTGCAGCCTGAACACCTTGGTTCCTGAGCCAGCTCCACCACCCCTAATCGTCTGACCATAGGTTCACCACCTGACTTCTCAGATTTGTAGTTTCTCCATTTGTCAACAGAAGGGTGGTAAAAAGAAGGTGAAACCATAGGCTTAGAAATCAAAAATCTGGGGCTCAAATACTGTCTCCATAATCTACTGGAATGATTGAGGGTGTATATTAAGACCCCCTGTGCCTCTTTTTCCTCATATGAAAAATGTGACAGCACACGGAAATGAAAATTAAAACCACAATGAAATATCACCTTCACCCTGCAAGAATGGTCATTATTAAAATGTTAAAGAACAACAGATATCAGTGTTGGCCAGGCGCAGTGGCTCACACCTGTAATCCCAGCACTTTGAGAAGCCGAGGTGGGCAGATTACCTGCTGTCAGGAGTTCAAGACCAGCCTGGCCAACATGGAAAAACCTTGTCTCTACTAATAATACAAAAATTAGCTGGGTGTGGTGGCATATGCCTGTAGTTCCAGCTATTCAGGAGGCTGAGGAAGGAGAATTGCTTGAACTCAGGAGACAGAGGTTACAGTGAGCCTAAATTGTGCCACTGCACTCTAGCTTGGGTGACAGAGCAAGACTCCATCTCAAAAAAGAAAAAAAAAAAAAAAAAAGAAAAGAAAAGAAAGAAAGAAACTAGATGTTGGTGTGGACATGGTGAAAAGAAAATGCTTATATACTGCTGGTGGGAATGTAAATTAATACAACCTCTATGAAAAACAGTACAGAGCCAGTTGATCTAGCAGTCCCACTACTGGATATCTACTCAAAGGAAAAGCAGTTATTTCATCAAAAAGACTTCTGCACACATGTTTATTGCAGCACAATTTACAACTGCAAAGATATGAAACCAACCTAAGTGCACAAAGACCATCGAGCAGATAAAGAAAATGTGGTATACATACACCATGAAATACTACTCAATCATAAAAAAGAATAAACTAATGTATTTTGCACCAATTTGGATGGAGCTGGAGACCATTATTCTAAGTGAAGTAACTCAGGAATGGAAAACTAAATACTGCATGTTCTCACTTAAAAGTGGAAGCTAAGCCATGAGTACCCAGAGGCATACAGAGTGGTATGATGGACACTGGAGACACAGAAGTGGGGAGGGTGGAAGGAGGGTGACAGATTAAAAACTACATATTGGGTACAATGGACACTACTCAGGTGATGGGCGCACTAAAATCTCAGACTTCACCATGATACAATTCATCCATGTAACCAATAACCACTTGTGCCCCAAAAGCTATTAAAAATTTTAAAAATGTGATCACCACTTCTAGCAGTCCTTGGAGATCAAGAAGATTCATCTCTGTACAGTTTTCTCGATTCATCCTAAGTCTCCAGTCAATGCTCGTTGTTCTATTATCATATTTATTACTCTCGTTATTATTGGGTATGTCAATACCATCACAAAATTGTATTAAACCCAGAAACCAGAAATTCAGATTAAGTGGGAGCTCTTGCTCTGCCACAGCCCAGTCTCTGTGCCCCATCAGAGAAAGTATCCTGCATTCCATGGGTCCCTTTTGGGTCCCAGTGTTCCCATACAATCAATGCCCTTCCAGATGGCATCTCTGAATGTCAAATGCTGCTTCAGACCCAGGGGAAACAGCCAAAGGTTGTGATAATAAAGATTCAGGGATGGAAAGTCTTGGGGAAGAGACCATCGCCTTTCGTTATAAGCCTTTTGTATAATTTGGATTTTTGCAATGTGCCACTACTCTTTAAAAAGTGCTTTTATTGTAAATGCAAAAATAAATGGCATAAAGGACATCAACTTTAAGGCAGTAAAGAGATACTAGCTGTTACTTGGGTTGATCCCTGGCCTGGACATTCAAAAGCACATTCCACTAAGCCTGAGGTTTTCCTCATCCTCTGGGGCTGCAGAACCACCAACAGGCACACAGCAGTTTCTGAAACTCATCTCCTAGGAAGCAAATAGAGTATGCCAAAGTCTCTTCCTTTCCAAAGCCGCAAAGGCCCACCCACCACAGGCTCTGTAGCCTCTTGCCTCTTATTCTTCTCACTGGAAGCACCCATTTTTACCTGGTATCACAGGTTTCTGCCTAGAATCTACCAGAGCCAATGCTCAGCCCCAGTGAAACCTCCAAGGTATGCACCCCAATAATGCCCTTCTACCTACAGCCTATTATCCCCAGGGGCTTTCTTCTCATGGCACAAACACAGAGCCCTTGTATGCTAGGAGAATCCAGAGCTCCCAAGTAACTCTCCATTCATTGCCAAGTGCACCTATTACAGGTATAAATTGTCACCTGGTCTTAATCTTCATCATCTCCATCATTATCCCCTTTATTTTTTACTCTCCTTAAGAAGTCAGTTCACAACTGCAAAGTCGTGAAACCAACCCAAATGCCCATCAATCAACAAGTGGATAAAGAAACTGTGGTATAGTTATATGATGGAATATTACGCAGTCATAAAAAGGAATGAATTAATGGCATTTGTAATGACCTGGGTGAGATTGGAGGCTATTATTCTAAGTGAAGTAACTCAGGAATGGAAAACCAAACATCGTATGTTCTCACTGATGTGTAGGAGCTAAGCTATGAGGATGCAAAGGCATAAGAATGATACAGTGGACTTTTGGGACACTGGGGGAAGAGTGAGAGGGAGGTGAGGGATAAAATACAACAAGTATGGTGCGGTATATACTGCTCACATGATGGGTGCACCAAAATCTCACCAATCACCACCAAAGAACTTAGGTAACCAAATACCACCAGTACCACCAATAACTTATGGAAATTTTTTAAAATAGTAGAGCATAGAGAGGAGAGTCCATGGGAGACATGAAACATTTTTTAAAAAAGAGGTCAGATTCAGCAATCCCACCACTGAGAATTTATTCAAAGGAAAGAAAACTATTATATCTAACAGATATCTACACTCCCATGTACCCTCCCACACTCTTCGCAGTAGCCAAGATATGGAATAAATCTAAGTGACCATTAATGGATGAATGAAGAAAGTGGAGTAAACAATGCTATACTCTTCAGCCATTAAAAAAAAAAAAAGAATGAACTCTTGTCATTGGCGGCAACATAAATGGAACTAGAAGGCATTATATTAAGTGAAACAATCCAGGCATAGAAAGTTGAACATGGCATGTTCTCACTCACATGTGGAAGCCGAAGAAAGTTGATCTTGTAGAAGTGAAAAATAGAACAGAGGATGCTAGAGGCTGGGAACCGTGAGAGAAGGATAGGATACGGAGAAGAGAAGGGTAGGAAGCGATTTGTTTAAGGATGCAAAATTACAGCTGGATGGGAGGAATAAGTTTTAGTGTGCTATAGCAAAGAGATTATGGTTTTTGCCATTGAAAGTAATGGCAAAACCATACTAACTTTTGCACCATCCTAATAATTAACAATAATATATAGTTTCAAATAGGAGGATATTGACTATTTCCCACACAAAGAAATGATACATTTTTGAGATGATGGACGTGCTAATTATCCTGATCTGATCATTATGTATTATATGTATCACAACATCACTATGTACCCCATGAACATGTGCAAGTATTATTTATCCACTTAAAAAAATAAATAAAAAGAAGTCAGAAATCTCACCCTTACCCACAGAAACTTCTATGTGATTGCCTGGGAACTGCCTATTCTCTTGATACATTGAGTTTAAATAGTTCAGGATGCTCCGTTCTTAGCTCTTGTCTTTCCAAGCTAAAAATGCAGTTTGAGACCACGTTGGCCTGTTGGCCAGGCTGGTCTCAAACTCCTGACCTCTGGTGATCCTCCGCCTTGGCCTCCCAAAATGCTGGGATTACAGGCATGAGCCATTGTGCTGGGCCTAAGGTAATTTTTTTTTTTTTTTTTTTCTGAGACTGAGTCTCACCCTGTCGCCAGGTTGGAGTGCAGTGGTGTAACTCTGGCTCACAACAACCTCTGCCTCCTGGGTTCAAACGATTCTTCTGCCTCAGCCTCCCAAGTAGCTGGGATTACAGGTGCCTGGCCAATTTTTGGATTTTTAGTAGAGATGGGGTTTCACCATGTTGGCCAGGCTGGTCTTGAGCTCTTTACCTCATGATCCACCCGCCATGGCCTCCCAAAGTGCTGAGATTACAGGCAAGAGCCACCATGCCCACCTAAAATAATTTTTTGAATTAAGTTTCTGACTCA
>CAUYLG010045013.1:0-17280 GCA_963573385.1 Cacajao melanocephalus | reverse complement strand
TGAACTAAGATAATTATAGGTATATATGTAGGGTATAGGTATATATATAAAATTATAGGTACATATATATATAATTATAGGTATTTATATATATTCTTTAGACACTCATACTATCAACTATTATATGATTATATATAGAGGATTATATAAAGGGATTCTTCAAGCCCTAATTCTATAAACTAATATATGATTACGTAAAGGATTATATAAAAGGAAATAGCTGAGTAGTAACACTATAAAGTGAGATATTCCTCAAGCCCTAACTGTTAGGGTTCTGCTTAGCTCTCACTCCTCGGTGCCTCTCGTTCCTCTCATTCCTCTCATTCCTCGGGGTTACCCACACTTGTGGGCCAGATGCAGCCATCTGGTGCTCATGGGAGACATACACATATGTGAGCGGCCCAGTCCACACTTGTGTCTTGGTGGGGACACACAGGGGCTGAGAGCAGAACCCCGAGCTGGACTCTGCTCCCTACCCCCAGAACGAGCGGGAGAATACCAGCTATGACGTGGCCACCCTGCAGGATGAGGAGGGTGAGCTGCCTGACTTTCCAGGTGAGCCCCCACCTCCCCACGCACTCCCGCCCACCTTATCCCTGGGGCCCTGGGAGACGGAGCCTGGATCTCCAGGTGTGGGGGAGTTTGAAGCTGGGAGGGGGAGGTTTGTACTCATCCGTTTTTAAAATTCCACTCGCCTGAGCCTGCCCTGGGGACCCTGATCCACCACTCCAGCCCCACAGCTCCTGTACCCTGCCTGGTCCCCTGGGGCCTGACTCTGTGTCCCCCTCCAGGGGCCGAGGCGATGCTATCCAGGCAGCTCAGCCCATCAGCCCAGGAACGCTTGGCCTCGCTGCAGGAGCAGGTGGCTGCACTCACCAGACAGAACCAGGAACTGATGGAGAAGGTCCAGGTGGGGAAAGTGAGGCTGGGGACAGATCTGAGGGCCTGGGGCTGGTTCCCTGAGGTCAGGGCGGGCAGGGAAGGTGGCAAGGCCACCCTGTATCCCCAAGGTGACATCAACCCCTACTGAACTCCTGCCCCCCACCCCACTCCCCAGATCCTGGAGAACTTTGAGAAGGACGAGACACAGATGGAGGTGGAAGGTCCGGCTGAGGTCATCGCTCTTGCCCTCTACGACTCTCTCCGGGCTGAGTTTGACCAGCTGCGCAGGCAGCATGCTGAGGCCCTGCAGGCACTGAGGCAGCAGGAGACCCGGGAGTTCCCCAGAGAAGAGGGGGCAGCCTGTGGGGAGAATGAGGGTGCTGGAGCCACAGCCACCAAAAACGGGCCAACTCACATGGAGCTAAATGGCTCAGTGGTTCCAGAAACCAAAGTTAATGGAGCCGAGACAACAGATGAGGAGGCTGCAGGAGATGAAACAATGGAAGCCAGGACTGTGGAAGCTGCATCCACAGGCGCTGAGGCCACAGGAGCTGAGGCCACAGAATTGAAACCCACGGGGGCTGAGGTCAGAGACATGGAGACGGTAGAAGAGGAATCAAATATAGAAACTAAGTCCACAGGAGCTGAGACCACAGGCACAGAGGCCATGGGAGTGGTGGCCACAAAAACAAAAGCAGAGGAAGCAGAAATGCCAGCCTACAAAGTGGGTGCTGGGCAAGCAGAGCCCCCAGTCATGGAAGCCACCAGCTCTAAGGCCACAGGGATGGAGGCCACGGGAGTCCATGCCACAGGTGTAGAAAACCCAGGGGTAGAGGCCACAGCCCCAGGAGTCTCTGCTGGACCCGTCTTACATCCTGGTGCCGCAGAGGCCTCAGAAAAGCTTCAAGTCGAGCTGGAGACCAGGATTCGCGGCCTGGAGGAGGCACTCCGGCAGCGGGAGCGGGAGGCAGCCGCTGAGCTGGAGGTGGCCCTCGGGAAGTGTGAGGCCGCAGAGGCCGAGGCGGGCCGGCTGCGAGAGCGTGTCCGTGAGGCCGAGGGCAGCGGGGAGGGCGGTGGCGGCGGCGTCGACACCGCACAGCTGCGGGCGGCCCTGGAACAGGCCCGGGAGGACCTCCGAGAGCGGGACTCCCGCCTGCGGGAGCTGGAGGCAGCCTCGGCCAGCCTGGATGAGGCTCGGGCCAGCCGACTGCTGGCGGAGGAGGATGCCCGGGGCCTGCGGGCGGAGCTGGCGCAGCGGGAGGAGGTGCGGCTGGAGCAGAGCCGGGAGCTGGAGGTGCTGCGTGAGCAGCTGGCCACGGCCAGGGCCACGGGGGAGCAGCAGCGCTCAGCGGCCGCGGAGCTGGGCCGGGCCCGGGATGCGGCCGAGGCCCGGGTGGCTGAGCTGGCGTCGGCCTGCGAGGAGGCGCGGCAGGGGCTGGCAGAGCTGCGGGAGGCCTCCGAGGCCCTCCGCCAGTCCGTGGTGCCGGCCTCTGAGCACCGCCGGCTGCAGGAGGAAGCCCTGGAGCTGCGTGGCCGGGCAGCCAGTCTGGAGCAGGAGGTGGTGGCCACAGGCAAGGAGGCCGCCCGGCTGCGCGCAGAGCTGGAGCGCGAGCGTGTGTGCAGCGTGGCGCTCTCGGAGCATGAGCGCATCGTGGGCGCCCTGCAGGCCAACGTGGCCCAGCTGGAGGGGCAGCTGGAGGAACTGGGACGGCGGCATGAGAAGACCAGTGCCGAGGTCTTCCAGGTAAGCAGGGCCGGCCCCCACCCCGCCCATGCCGTGGCCTGTTTTAGCCCCACAGCCCTGGGGTGTTTTGACCCCATCAGTCTTACTTGAACGGACTTTATTTTATTTTATTTTATAAAAAAAAGACAGTTTTGAGACAGTCTCACTCTTTCACCCAGGCTGGAGTGCAGTAGTGTGATCTCAGCCCACTGCAATCTCCGTCTCCCGGGTTCAAGTGATTCTCCTGCCTCAGCCTCCTGAGTAGCTGCAATTACACGCGCCTGCCTTCATGCCCAGCTAACTTTTGCATTTTTAATAGAGATGGGATTTCACTATGTTGGCCAGGCTGGTCTTGAACTCCTGACCTCAGGTGATTCACCCTCCTGGGCCTCCCAAAGTGGTAGGATTACAGGCATCAGCCACCGCCCCTGGCCTTGAACAGACATTTGACCCTGCAGCCATCCTGACCTCTTGAGATTTTACACTTGTGTTTTCTCTTTCTTTTTAAAAAAATTTTAAATCTTTTTTTCTCCTGTGTTTTAAAGTACCTTGACTCATTCATCTCTCTCTTTCTTAATTTATTTATTTATTTTTCTTTCTTCCTTCCTTCCTTCCCCCTCCCTCCCTCCCTCCCTTCCTTCCTTTCTCTTTTTCTTCCCTCCCTCCCTCCCTTCCTTCTTTCTTTTTCCCTGCCCTTCCCTTTCCTCCCTTCCCCTCCCCTTTCCCCTTTCTCTTCCCCTTCCCTTCCTTTTCTTTCTTTTTTTTTCACACAGGGTCTGGCTCTGTCGCCCAGGCTGGAGTGCAGTGGCACAATCATAACTCACTGCAACCTCCACCTCCTGGGCTCAAGCAATCCTCCCACCTCAGCCTCCTAAATAGGCTAGGGCCGCAGGTGTGCACCACCATGCCCGTCTAACTTTAAATTTTTTTGTAAAGACAGGTTTTTGCCATGTTGCCTAGGCTGGTCACAAACTCCTGAGCTCAAGTGATCTGCTCACCTCAGCCTCCCAAAGTGCTGGGATTACAGGTGTGAACCACTGTGCCCAACCTATGTTTTTTTTTTTTTTTTTAACACTCTTTGGCCCTTTTGACCCCATCATTTTTTTTTTTTAATGGCTATTGCTTTTCAGGATCTGTTTATAAAACCTTTCTCCATCTCAAGGCCATGAAGATGTTCTTGTAGGTTTTATTCTAGCATCATTATTCTCTTAGTTTCACAATTACGTCTGCAACTGGTCTGTAGCTTGTGTCTATGGTGTGAGGCCAGGGGTCAATGATCACAATGTTTTTGTAAGCAGTGAACTGGGTGTTTGTTTGCCCTGTTGTTTTTACCTAATGTTATTTTCTCTGGTGGTCATTTTGACCCTGCAGTTTTTTCCAGCTGATTATTTTGACCTTGTAAAAATCCTCTTATGATCATTTTTAGACTTTCGATCATTCTGCAAGGAGGATGTTATGAGTAGGGATATCTTTTCTTTTAGAGATGGAGTATTACTCTGTTACCCAGGCCAGAGTGTAGTGGCATGATCATAGCTCCCTGTAGCCTCAAACTCCTAGGCTCAGGTGATCCTCCCACCTCAGCCTCCCAAGTAGGTGGGACTACAGGAATGTGCCACCACACCCAACTAATTTTTTTTTTCCTTGTGACACAGTTTCACTCTTGTTGCCCAGGCTGGGAGTGGAATGGTGCAATCTTGGCTTACCGTAACCTCTGCCTCCTGGGTTCAAGCGATTCTCCTGCCTCAGCCTCCCGAGTAGCTGGGATTATAGATGCGTGCCACCACGCCCAGCTAATTTTTTGTATTTTTAATAGAGACAGAGTTTCACTATGTTGGCCAGGCTGGTCTCAAACTCCTGACCTCAGGTGATCCACCCACCTCGGCCTCCCAAAGTGCTGGGATTATAGGCGTGAGCCACTGCACCTGACTTCCAACTATTTTTTTTAATTTTAATTTGTAGAGGTGGGGTCTTGCTCTGTTGCCCAGGCTGGCTGGTTTCAAAATCCTGACCTTAAAACAGTCTCCCACGTTGAACTCCCAAAGTGTTGGGATTATAGGTGTGGGCCACCTGCATGCCCACTGAGCAGAGATTTTGGATCTCATTTTGTTTATTTGATTTTTATTTATTTATTTTTAGAGATGGGGTCTGACTCTCTTACCCAGGCTGGAGTGTGAGTTGCTGAAATTACAGTTGCCAGCCACCACGTCTGATTTAAGAATTTTTTTTTTTTTTTTTTTTTTGAGATATAGTCTCACTCTGTTGCCAGGCTGGAGTGCAGTGATACAATCTCGGCTCACTGCAACCTCCGCCTCCTGGGTTCAAGTGATTCTCCTGCCTCAGCTTCCCGAGTAGGTGGGACTACAGGCATGCACCACCACTCCCAGCTAATTTTTGTATTTTTAGTAGAGACAGGGTTTCATCATATTGGCCAGGATGGTCTCGATCTCCTGACCTCAAGTGATCCGCCCGCTTCAGCCTCCCAAAGTGCTGGGATTACAGGCATGAGCCACTGTGCCTGGCCCACCTCTGATTTAATTTCACAAGGTCCCTCATCAGTGATAAAAAATATTCCCTGGGGTAAGAAAACAAAAACGAGGCCAGATGCAGGGACTCAAACCTGTAATCCCAGCCCTCTAGGAAACCATGGCCATCATGGTGAGACCCCATCTCTACTAAAAATACAAAAAATTAGCTGAGTGTGGTGGCACATACCTCAAATCCCAGCTACTCAAGAGGCTAAGGCAGGAGATTCACTTGAACCCGGGAGGCGGAGGTTGCAGTGAGCCAAGATGATGTCATGGGACTGCAGCCTGGCAACAGAGTGAGACTCCACTTCAAAACAAAAGAAAACAAAAACCACACCCACAGCATCAGAGTCCACTGGATTAAGAAGAATGAAATCGGGCCAGGTGCAGCAGCTCACACTTGTAATCCCAACAATTTGAGAAGCCAAGGTGGGCAGATCACATCAGCCAAGGAGTTCGAAACCAGCATGGGCAACGTGGCAAAGCCTCATCTCTACCAAAAATGCAAGAAAATGGGCCAGGCATAGTGGCTCATGCCTGTAATCCCAGCACTTTGGGAGACTTAGGCAGGCAGATCACCTGAGGTCAGGAGTTCAAGACCAGCCTGGCCAATATGGGGAAACCCTGTCTCTACTAAAAATAAAAAATTAGACAGGCATCATGCACGTGCCTGTACTCCAACTTACTCAGGAGGCTGAGGCAGGAGAATCGTTTGAACCCGGGAAGAGGAGGTTGCAATGAGCCAAGACTGTGCCACTGCTTTCAGCCTAGGCAACAGAGCGAGACTCAGTCTCAAAGAAAAAAAAAAGAAAACATTAGCTGGGCATGCAGCTGTGGTCCCAGCTACTTGGGAGGCTGAGGTGGGAGGATCACTTGAGCCTGGGAGGTTGAGGCTACAGTGAGCCATGATCACACCAGAACAACAGAGCAAGACCCTGCCTTAAAAAAAAAAAATCCAAAAACAAAAGAACAAAGTAGAAGGGTCATAAGAATTCTGGGATCCAGCATCATTGGGTGTCCTGAGAGTCACACGGGGGCTTGGGCCACAGGTGCAGCGTGAAGCCCTGTTCATGAAGAGTGAGCGACACGCGGCTGAGGCGCAGCTGGCCACAGCAGAGCAGCAGCTGCGGGGGCTGCGGGCCGAGGCAGAAAGAGCACGCCAGGCCCAGAGCCGGGCCCAGGAGGCCCTGGACAAGGCCAAGGAGAAGGACAAGAAGGTGGGTGCCCCCTCTCCCACACTCAGTCTGGGAGGCGTCCACTCAGCCAAGGCTGGGGGCAATCTACAAAGGTCCCCACTGCAAGGGTCTTGGGAAATCAGCCCATTTTCCAGAAGGGAAAGTGAGGCTCAGAAACGAAAGGGGACCTGGTTTCAGCCTCTGACAAATCAGACACACACAGGCTGCTGTTCCAGCTACTAATTATAACCACAGTGACCTTTATTTGTTTATTTATTTGAGACAGAGTCTTGATCTGTCACCCAGGCTGGAGTGCAGTGGCGTGATCTTGGCTCACTGCAACCTCTGGGTTCAAGTCATTCTCCTGCCTCAGACTCCCGAGTAGCTGGAACAACAGGCAAGCGCCACCACGCCCAGCTAATTTTTTATATTTTTAGTAGAGATGGGATTTCACCATGTTGGCCAGACTGGTCTCAAACTCCTGACCTCAAGTGATCCACCCGCCTCCGCCTCCCAAAGGGCTGGGATTACAGGTGTGAGCCACCGCACCAGGCCGCTTTTTTTTTTTTTTTTTTTTAGATTCTCACTTTGTCACCCAGGCTGGAGTGCAGTGGCATGATCTCGGCTCACTGCAACTTCGCCTCCAAGGTTCAAGTGATTCTCCTGCTTCAGCCTCCCAAGTAGCTGGGATTACAGGAGTGAACTACCATGCCCGGCTAATTTTTATATTTTTAGTAGTGACAGAGTTTCATCATGTTGGTCAGGCTGGTCTCAAACTCCCAACCTGAGGTGATTCAATCTCCCAAAGTGCTGGAATTATAGGTGTCAGCCATCACACCTGGCCTGATTTTGTTTGTTTGTTTTCGTTTTTGTTTCTAAGAGATGGGGTTTCATCATATTGCCCAGGTTGGTCTCAAACTCCTGAGCTCAAGCCATCTGCCTGCCTCAGCCTCCCAAAATAGTAGGAAGACAGGCGTGAGCCACCACACCTGGTTTCAGAAAGTATTTTTGTCCCCATTTTCCAGATGAGCAAACTGAAGCTTTAAGAGATGAAGTGAGGCCAGACGCCATGGCTGACGTCTGTAATCCCAGCACTTTGGGAGGCTGAGGCGGGCAGATCACAAGGTCAGGAGAGACCAGACTGGCCAAAATGGTGAAATGCTATCTCTACTAAAAATACAAAAATTAGCCTGGCATGGTAGTGCATGCCTGTAGTCCCAGCTACTTGGGAGGCTGAGGCAGGAGAATCGCTTAAAGCCAGGAGGCAGAGGTTGCAGTGAGCCACGATTGTGCCACTGCGCTCCAGCCTGGCAACAGAGCAAGACTCTGTCTCAAAAAAAACAAATACAAAAAAACAAGAATGAGTGAGGTAGCTCACGCCTGTCATCCTAGCACTTTGGGAGGCCGAAGTGGGCAGATCAGGAGTTCAAGACCAGCCTGACCAACATGGTGAAACCCCATCTGTACTAAAAATACAAAAATTAGACGGGTGTGGTGGCGCACACCTATAGTCCCAGCTACTTGGGAGGCTGAGGCAGGAGAATTGCTTGAACCCAGGAGGCGGAGGTTGCAGTGAGCCAAGATTGAGCCATTGCACTCCAGCCTGGGCAACAGAGCTAGGCTCCACCTCAAAAATAAATAAATAAATAAATAAACACTTTAAAGAAAAAGTGAAAACCATTCTTAGCTTGTGGGTTGTATAAAAACAGGCTGTATTGGTGACCTTAGGCATCTAAAATATAAATAAATAAATAATTAAAACAGGCTGGCTGGGCGCGGTGGCTCATACTTGTAATCCCAGCATTTTGGGAGGCTGAGGTGGACAGATCACCTGAGGTCGGGAGTTCAAAACCAGCCTGACCAACATGGAGAAACGCCATCTCTATTTTAAAGAATAAAAATAAAAAAAGAAAACAGGCTGTGGGCCAGGCATGACCTTCGGGCCACAGTTTGCTAACCCAAGGATGGGCCCTTCCCTCAGAAGCCTTCCTCCCTGGCCTCTTCCTGCGGCTTTAGAGAGGTCCCCAGCCCCCAGCCCTGGGCTGAGGGTGATCGCTGACAACGCCCCCCCCACCCTCAGATCACAGAACTCTCCAAAGAAGTCTTCAGTCTTAAGGAGGCCTTGAAGGAGCAGCCGGCCGTCCTGGCCACCCCCGAGGTGGAGGCCCTGCGTGACCAGGTGAAGGGTTTACAGCAGCAGCTGCAGGTAAGAGCTGGGCCACGCAGGGAGTAGAAGACCATCAGGGTAGAGGAGTCCAGATAAACATTTACCCACCAGCTCGGCACAGATGGGAATCCCAGGAGGGGGCTGGGGTATGCAGGTGGGGCACACGTCACGTGCACGGCGTGGCCAGGAAATATTTATTTTTTTGAGACAGGGTCTCACTCCATCACCCAGGCTGGAGTGCAGTGGCAAGATCTTGGCTAACTGCAGCCTCCTGCCTTAGTGTCCTGTGTAGCTGGAATTTCAGGCGCACACTACCATACTGGGCTAATTTTTGTATTTTTAGTAAAGATGGGGTTTTGCCATGTTGGCCAGGTCTCGAACTCCTGGGCTCCCCCCGGGCTCTCAAAGTGCTGGGATTACAGGCATGAGCCACTATGCCTGCCCCGCCCCCCACTTTTTTTTTTTTTTTGGATACAGGATCTTGCTCTGTTGCCCAGGCTGGAGTGAAGTGCTGCAGTCATCCCTCACTGCAGACTCGAACTCCTGGCTTCAAGCAGTTCTCCGCCTCAGACTCCCAAAATGCTGGGATTACAAACATGTGCCACCATGCCCAGCCATATTTCTGTGTGTGTGTGTGTGTGTGTGTATGTGTGTGTGTGTGTGTGTTTGTATGTGTGTGCATTTTTGTGAGACAGTCTCACTCTGTCACCAGTGATAGGATCTTGGCTCACTTCAACCTGTGCCTCCCGGGTTCAAGAGATTCTCCTGCCTCAGCCTCCCAAGTAGCTGGGACTACAGGCAGGAGCCACCTTGCCTGGGAAATTACTGTATTTTTAGTAGAGACAGGGTTTCACCATGTTGATCCGGGCTGGTCTCGAACTCCTGACATCAGGTGATCCACCCACCTCAGCCTCCCAAAGTGCTGGGATTACAAATGTGTGCTACCGTGCCCAGCCATATTTCCATATTTTAGCAGCCGGCCATCACCTCGTATATGCCATCAAAATACAGGCGTGGGGTACAAAGCATGCTTTTTGGTGTGTTTTCCTCAGCGGGGAGGTGGTCCTGCTTTTCTGATCGCCCCTCCCTCATACCCATAGGAAGCTGCCAGGGACCACTCCAGCGTGGTGGCTTTGTACAGAAGCCACCTCCTGTACGCCATTCAGGTGAGTGGCCTAGCTCCTGGGTGCCTGTGTGGCTTTGGGTGTGCCACTGTTGCTCTCAGCCTCAGTTTCCCCTTTTGTACAGTGGGAGGCTGGTCCCGGGGAGAGGTTCATGGCATGTTGGAGCCTGCCTCTGTGCATTTCCTTCCTGGCTGGCTTGGTCTGTGGGAGTGGCGGAGGGGCCTGGGGAAGCTGCTGGGGGTGCACTCAGGGTCTCCCTCTGTTCCCTACATCCTAGGGCCAGATGGATGAAGACGTGCAGCAGATTCTCAGCCAGATTCTGCAGATGCAGAGACTCCAGGCTCAGGGCCGCTGAGAAAGGCTGGGCCCAGTGGCCACACTGACCACACCCACGCAGGGGTCTCACCCCCCACTGCAGTCCCCTTGCAGACCAGCTTCACTTGGCTTCACCCGGCCCCATCCAGGCCCATGCACTTGGAGGCCAGCCTGGGTCCCTGTCCCACCATTCCCAGCTGGCTCCAATGCCCCACCTGGTCTCTGCACCCACGCACTGGTCAGTCTGGACCCAGGGTGTGACTGCCCCTCCTCTTCCACCAGAGAGTCCAAGAGTCCGTGAGTCCTTGTGTCCTCCACATCCAGACGCCAGCCCAGGAATAAAGGCATACTGTGCACGGGAGCAAGGCGTGTGCTGTGGTTGCTGCTGCTGGGAGGGGTGGCCCCTCCCTCTGCCCCACCTAGCAAATCAGCCATCAGGATAGACTCATTTTTTTTTTTTTTTTTTAATGTGGAGTCTTGCTCTGTCACCCAGGCTGGAGTGCGGTGGTGCAATCTTGGCTCACTACAACCTCTGCTGCCCAGGTTCCCGTGATTCTCCTACCTCAGCCTCCTGAGTAGCTGGGACTACAGGTGCCCAGCACCATGCCTGGCTAATTTTTTTTTTTTTTTTGAGGTGGAGTTTTGCTCTTGTTGCCCAGGTTAGGGTTCAGTGACTAGATCTCGGCTCACTGCAGCCTCCACCTCCCCGGCTCAAGCAATTCTCCTGCCTCAGCCTCCCAAGGAGCTGGGATTATAGGCGCCTGCCACCACGCCTGGCTAATTTTTTTTTGCATTTTTATTAGAGATGGGGTTTCACCATGTTGGCCAGGCTGGTCTCGAACTCCTGGCCTCAGGTGATCCACGTGCCTCGGCCTCCCAAAGTGCTGGGATGACAGGCGTGAGCCACATCCCCCAAGCTGTATTTCTTTTTCTTTTTTCTTTTGAGACAGAGTTTCGCTCTTGTCCCCAGGCTGGAGTGCAATGGCACAATCTTGGCTCACTGCAACCTCTGCTCCCGGTTTCAGATGATTCTCCTGCCTCAGCCTCACGAGTAGCTTGGATTACAGGCATGTGCCACCATGCCTGGCTCATTTTCGTATTTTTAGTAGAGACAGGGTTTTACCATGTTGGCCAGGCTGGTCTCTACGTCCTGACTTCAGGTGATCCGCCTGCCTCGGCCTCCCAGAGGGCTGGGATTACAGGTGTGAGCCACTGTGCCTGGCCTTTGGATAAACTCCGTCTTAATGTAACATTTCAAAAAGGCAAAATGGGTGGAAAAAAGTGCATGATGAACA
This sequence comes from Cacajao melanocephalus, assembly GCA_963573385.1. Lineage (NCBI taxonomy): Eukaryota > Metazoa > Chordata > Mammalia > Primates > Pitheciidae > Cacajao > Cacajao melanocephalus. The sequence goes on along the minus strand of CAUYLG010045013.1, from coordinate 6,074 downwards.
AATATGGAAATGTTAAAGAAAGGCAGGATTGGCTGGATTCAGTGGCTCACCCCTGTAACCCCAACATTTTGGGAGGCCAAGGTGGGAGGATCGCTTGAGCCTAAGAGTTGAAGACCAGCCTGGGCAACATGGAGAAACCTCGTCTCTACCAAAAATACAGAAATTAGCTGGGCATGGTGGCATGCACCTGTGGTCCCAGCTACTCAGGAGGCTGAGGAGGGAGGATCACTTGAGCCCAGCAGTCAGAGGCTGCAGTGAGCCATGATCGCACCACTGCACTCCAGCCTGGGGAACAGGGAACAAGACCCTGCCTCTCAAAAAGGAAAAAAAAAGAAAGACACTTTCCTGAATCCTAAGCCTGGCCATGGTGGGAGGCCCCTGCCTCCAGCCTCTCCCTGCCCCTTGGCAAATCCCCCAAAATCCCCATGGGTTTCTTGGCATTTCTCAGCAAATGAAGGGGAGGTGGGAGTGGGAGCGGAGATCCCCGAGCTTGTCCAGCCTGCCTCTGGGGGTTTCCTTGCTCCCGGGCATCCCGATGGCTGGGACATGTGCAGTGGCTGCTGCCTCCCCAGGCCTGCGCTCCTGTGCCTCTGTCTGTCTTCTCTGTGTCTTGTGTTTCTTTTCCTTCTCTCTCTCTGTCTCTATCTCCTGGTCTCCATCTCTGCCTCCCTTGCTGTATTTGTCTCTGTCTCCCTGTATCTCTTGTCTGTGCCTTCCTCCTCTCTCACCTCTGTCTCTTTGTGTCTCTTTCTATCTCTGTCTCTCTGTGTCTCTCGTCTCCCTGTATCTCTCTGTCTTCCTGTCTTATTTCTGTCTCTTTGTGTGTCTTTCTCTGTCTCTGTCATCTCCCCAACTTTTTTTTTTTTTTTTTTTTTTTTATTTGAGACAGATTCTCACCCTATCACCCAGGCTGGAGCACAATGGCGTGATATTAGCTAACTGCAACCTTTGCCTCCCAGGTTCAAGCGATTCTCTTTGCCTCAGCCTCAGCTGGGATTACAGGCACCTACCACCACGACCGGCTAATTTTTGACTTTTTAGTAGCAACGGTTTTCAGCATGTTGGCCAGGCTGGTGTTGAACTCCTGACCTCAGATGATCCACCTGGCTTGGCCTCCCAAGGTGCTGGGATTATAGGCATGAGCCCCCACACCCCGCCGCCTCTCTATCTCTGTCTGTCCTCCTCTCTCATCTCTCTCTCTCTCTCTCTCATCTCTCTCTCTCTCTCTCTCATCTTCCCATCTCTGTTTCACTTTCTCTGTCTTCCTCTCTTATCTCTGTTCCTCTGTCTCTCTTCCTCTGTCCCTCTCTCTCTCTGTCTCTCTCTGTCTCTGTTTCCATCATCTCCCTGTCTTTCTCTCTGTGTCCTCCTCCTCTCATTTCTTTCTGCCTGTCTCATCTCTGTATCTCTCTATGTGTCTCTGTCTGTTATCTCCCTGTGTCTATCTCTGTCTCTGTCATCTCCCTGTCTCTCTGTGTCCTCCTCCTCTTATCTCTGTCTCTGCCTTTCTCATCTGTATCTCTCTCTGTCTCTCTGTGTCTGTCACTGTCGTCTCTCTGTCTCTCTATCTGTATTCTCTCCTCTCTGCCTCTCTCCTCTCTCTGTGTCTCTCTGCCTCTCTCTTGTCTTTGCCTCTGTCTCCCTCCACGCCCCTGAGCCCCTGCCTGCCTGCCTGGGGTTTCCCCTTTCCTGCCAGTCAGGGCAGCGGAAGGAAGGCAGGCAGGACTTGCTGTGCTGGGAAAAGCCAGCAGGTCTCCACTTCTCCCTTTCGCAGCCTCCTCCCCTGCCCCCACCCTCGGGGCCTTCCGTGCAGGGGTGGCCTGCATTCCCCAGGGGGCTGGGGCTGGGGCTCCCCCGCATCTTAACTCATCTCTCTAGGGGCCCCAGGAGCCCTGCCAGTGAGTCAGATGGAAGGAAGGCGAAGGGGGGCCTTGACCCTGGGCTGGGCTTCCCCGGGGCACGTCCCAAGTGCTCACCTCCCCTCTCAAGTCTCCCAGGACGTCGCCACCCCAGCTGCTGAGAGCAGAGCTGGCCGCAGTCATGACCCCGCCGCTGCTCCTGGCCCTTGTGCTCTGGGCCAGCTGCCCACCCTGCAGTGGAAGGGAAGGTATGTCATCCCTGGAAGGCTGGTGGGGGGACCCCACAGAGGGACATGATCTCGGATCATGTATAGGGTAGGAACTCACACACCTCCTGTGTGCCCACTGGTGGGATGGGGTTACCCTCCCATTGTACAGATGGGGAAACTGAGGCACAGAGAGGAAGAGTGCCACATGGGGGGTGGAAGAATGTCACCTTGTGGGTGACAGGGACTGGCAGTCACAGCTTAGAGATATCTATACACCTATACAGACATAGATGGGAATTCGGGTCACGGTCATTTATTTTGTTTCTTTTTCTTTTTGTTTTTGTATTTTGAGACAGAGCCTCACTCTGTCGCCCAAGCTGGAGTGCAGTGGCATGATCTCGGCTCACTGCAGCCTCTGCCTCCTGGGTTCAAGCAAGATTCTCCTGCCTCAGCCTCCGCAGTAGCTGGGATTACAGGCACCTGCCACCACGCCTGGCTAATATTTGTATTTTTAGTAGAGATGGGCGTTTCACCATGTTGGCCAGGCTGGTCTTGAACTCCTGACCACAGCTGATCCACTCCCCTCAGCTTTCCAAAGTGCTGGGATTATAGGCGTGAGCCACTGCGCCCGGCCGACACCCATTCATCTTGGACTAGAAAACATTTCCACGTCCTTGAAGACAAAATGGTTACAGCAGGGCATGGTGGCTCACGCCTGTAATTCCAGTACTTTGGGAGGCCAAGGCATGAGGATCGCTTGAGACCCGGAATTTGAGACCAGCCTGGGCCAGCCTGGGCAATACAGTGAGACCCGCTCCCCCAATCTGGACAAAAAATTTAAAAATTGGGTCTGGCATGGTGGCTCACGCCTGTAATCCCAGCACTTTGGGAGATCAAGGCAAGTGGATCACCTGAGGTCAGGAGTTTGAGACCAGCCTAGCCAACATGATGAAACCCCATCTCTATTAAAAATACAAAAAATTAGCTGGGTGTGGTGGCGGGCACCTGAAATCCCAGCAACTTGGGAGGCTGAGGCAGAAGACTCTCTTGAACCCAGGAGTCAGAGGTTGCAGTGAGCCGAAATCGCACCATTGCACTCCAGCCTGGGCAACAAGAGCAAAACTCTGTCTCACCAAAAAAAAATAATAATAATTAGAGCCAGGTGTGGTGGTTCACGCCTGTAATCCCAGCACTCTGGGAGGCTGAGGCAGGTGGATCGCTTGAGGTCAGGAGTTCAAGACCATCATGACCCACATGGAGAAACCCTGTCTCTACTAAAAATACAAAATTAGCTGGGCATGGTGGCTCATACCTTGTAATCCCAGCTACTTAGAAGGCTGAGGCAGGAGAATCACTTGAACCCAGGAGGCAGAGGTTGCAGTGAGCCGAGATCGCACCATTACACTCCAGCCTAAGAAACAGCAGTGAAGCTTTGACTCAAAAAAAAAAATTAAAAAATTAAAAAATTAGGTGTGGTGGCACATGCCTATAGTCCCAGCTAACTGGGAGGCTAAGGTGGGAGGATCACTTGAGCCCAGGAATTGGAGGCTTCAGTGAGCTATGATTGTGTCACTGCACTCCAGCCTGGGTGTCTCCAAAAACAAAAAACAAAAAAATTATAGGCCAGGTTTGGGGGCTCACACCTGTAATCCTGGCACTTTGGGAGGCCAAGGGAGGCAGATCACCTGAGGTCAGGAGTTTGGGGCTAGACTGGCCAACATGGTGAAACCCCGTCTCTACTAAAAATACAAAAATCAGTGGGCCATGACGGTGCACACCTGTAATCCCAGCAACTTGGGAGACTGAGAATCGTTTGAACCCTGGAGGCAGAGTCTGCAGTGAGCCGAGATCACACCAATGCACTCCAGCCTAGGCAAGAGAGCGAGACTCCCTCTAAAAAAAACAAAAATTACCAAAAAGAGAACATGGTAAAACCTCTCCCTCTTACCCAAGTTCCTCTCTGTAGATCCTCAGCTTCCGTATGTGGAAAACAGGCTGATAGTTCTCACCTTGATGCATTGTAGTGGGGATAAAAGATGACATCGATGCCTTTTGTCCATGTACCCATTTATTTATGTATTCCACAAGTCTTTATTAGGCACCTACCATGTACCTGGTGCGGCTGGCAATCAGCGCGTGGGAAGGCTGTGACAGTCTGGGAGTATACCAGAAGCTCACTCTTTCTGTCCTCCTCCAGGGCCCCCAGCAGCTCTGACCTTACCCCAGGTGCGATGCCGGGCCCCTCGGTACCCAATCGCCGTGGATTGCTCCTGGACCCTGCTGCCTGCTCCAAACTCCACCAGGCCCGTGTCCTTCATTGCCACGTACAGGTCGGAGAGCCTGGAAAGGGACCTCGGGGACACTGGACATCCTGGAAGGCCCAGAACTCTGGCCCCGAGAGCCCTGGGTCAGGAAAATTGGAAACCGAGACATTCTGAAACCCAGGCCTATGGAATTCTAGGGCAGCCCTGCCCAACAGAAATACACTTTCTGAGCTGGGCACAGGGGCGCATGCCTGTAATCCCAGTGTTTTGGGAGGCTGAGGAGGGTAGATTGCTTGAGGTCAGGAATTTGAGATCGGCTTGGCAACATAGTGAGACCCTGTCTCTACAAACAATTTTAAAAGTTGGCTGAGTACAGTGGCTCACGTCTATAATCCCTGCACTTTGGGAGGCTGAGGTGGGTGGATCACTTGAGGTCAGGAGTTCGAAACCAGCCTGGCCAACATGGTGAAAACCCCGTCTCTACTAAAAATACAAAAAAATTAGTGGGGCATGGTGGCATGCACCTGTAATCCCAACTACTCAGGTGGCTGAGGCAGGAGAATCACTTGAAACCGGGAGGCAGAGGTTGCGGTGAGCTGAGATGGCACCACCGTACTCCAGCCCGGGAAACAGAGGGAGACTCCATCTCAGAAACAAAACAAAACAAAACTTCCTGGGCTGGGCACAGTGGTGCGTGCCTATAATCCCAGCACTTTGGGAGACTGATGGGGGAGGATCGCTTGACCTCAGGAGTTTGAGGCCCGGTTGGGCAACACAGTGAGACCTCATCTCTACAAAAAATTTTAAAAATTAGCTGGGCGTGTTGGTACTTGCCTGTAGTCCCAGCTACTCTGGAGGCTGAGGTGGGAGGATCACTTGGGCCCAGGAGTTTGAGACCAGCCTGGGCCAACACACTGAGACCCCGTATCTAGAAAAAAAAATTTACAAATTAGCCAGGAGTAGGGAGACACGCCTGTAGTCCCAACCGCTCTGGAGGCTGAGACGTGAAGATCCCTTGAGCTGGGAGTTCAAGGCTATGATAAGCTAGGATGGTGCCACTGCACTCCAGCCTGGGCGCCAGAGGGAGACCCTGTCATTCATTCATTCATGAATGAATGAATATTGGAATGCTGACATCCCAGAAACCTTTAGAATCCAGGACCCTAGCATCTAGCTGGGGTTGTAATCCCCGACCTGAGCCATCAGGGACTCTGTGATGTTGGGGTCCATATCCCGACCCCCTCGGAGGGAGGGCACAGCCACCACCAGGACCCCACCCCGGGATTCCCACCCGCTGCTCTGCGTGTTCCTGCCTCTCCCTGGGTTCCTGGGGTCAGGCAGCAGGAGATGCTGAGGCCACAGGTGCTTCCTGAGGCGCTCAGCCTGCCCTACCCTGTGCAGGCTCGGCATGGCTGCCCGGGGCCACAGCTGGCCCTGCCTGCAGCGGACGCCAGCGGCCACCAGCTGCACCATCGCGGATGTCCAGCTGTTCTCCACGGCGCCCTACGTGCTCAATGTCACCGCCGTCCACCCCTGGGGCTCCTGCAGCAGCTTCGTGCCTTTCATAGCGGAGCACATCAGTGAGTGGGGGCAGTGGTGGCGGGGGCGGGGGCGGGGGCGGGGGCTGCCAGCTCCTTCCTGCTCCACCCCCCCCCCCCCCACCCACCGGTCCACCCCTCCGGCGGCGGCCCCGTCACACGTAAGCCAAAAAACGACCAGATCGGTACGGCGTCGGGGAGGGG
>CAUYLG010045012.1:0-60800 GCA_963573385.1 Cacajao melanocephalus | reverse complement strand
TTTCTTCTTTCTGTGTTCCTACCACTATATCCACAACTCCAACTCCTGCTTTTTTTTTAATTGCATTTTAGGTTTGGGGGTACATGTGAAGAACATGCAGGATTGTTGCATAGGTACATACATGGCAATGTGGTTTGCTGCCTTCCTCCTCATCACCTATATCCGACATTTCTCCCCATGTTATCCCTCCCCAACTCCCCACCCCACGGTGTCCCTTCCCTAGTTCCCCCCAACAGACCTCAGTGTGTGATACTCCCCTCCCTGTGTCCATGTGTTCTCATTGTTCAACATCCGCCTATGAGTGAGAACATGCAGTGTTTGATTTTCTGTTCTTGTGTCAGTTTGCTGAGAATGATGGTTTCCAGGTTCATCCACGTCCCTACAAAGGACACGAACTCATCGTTTTTTATGGCTGCATAGTATTCCATGGTGTATATGTGCCGCATTTTCCCCGTCCAGTCTATCATCGATGGGCATTTGGGTTGGTTCCAAGTTTTTGCTATTGTAAACAGTGCTGCAATGAACATTCGTGTGCATGTGTCCTTATAACAGAACGATTATAATCCTTTGGCTATATAACCAGTATATACATATTTTGTGGGAACATGTAATATTTTGATACATGTATACAAGATTTCGTGATCCATTTAGAGTAATTGAGATATCTATCACCTCAAACATTTATCTTTTCTTGGTATTGGGAACATTTCAGTTCTCTTCTTGCTTTTGTGAAATATATTTTTTAAATGTTAACTATAGTCTACTTACTACACTATCAATCACTAGAACTTATTCCTTCAACCACATTTTTGTTACCATTAACCAACTTCTCTTTATCCCTCCCTCCCCAGTACCCTCCCAAGCCTCTGATAACCGCCATTCTACCCTCTATCTCCATGAGATCCATTTTTTTAGCTTCCACATGAGTGAGAAAATACAATGTTTGTCTTCCTGCGCTTGGCTTATTTCACTTAACATGACTTCTAGCTCCATCCACGTTTCTGCAAGATTTTATTCTTTTTGTGGCTGAATAATATTCCTACACACACACACACACACACACACACACACACACACACACATCACATCACATTTCTTTATTCATTCATCTGTTATTCTGTGTCTTGGCTATTGTGTATAGTGCTGTAATAAGCCTAAGAGAGTAGATATCTCTTTGACATGCTGATTTCCTTTCTTAGGGCTACATACCCAGCAGTGAGATGAATGAATATTATGGTAGTTTTATTTTATTTTTAGTTTTCTGAGGAACCTCCATTCAGTTTGTTTTTCATAGTGGCTATACTAATTTACATTCCCAATAGTGTGTAAGAATTACCCTTTCTCCACATCCTCATTAGCATTCATAATTTTTTGTCTATTTGATAATAGCTCTTTTAACTGTGGTGAGGTGGTGTCTCATTGTGGTTTGATTCTAATTTCCCTGATGATTAGTGATGTTCAACATTTTTTCATATGGCTGTTGACCATTTGTATGTCTTCTTTTGAGAAAAATCTATTCAGGTCTTTTGCCAATATTTAATTGGATTATCTTTTTTTTTTTTTTGCTATTGAGTTGTTTGAGTTCCTTATATATTCTAATTATTAATGCCTTGTTGTTTGGATAATTTGCAAATATAATAAAATTCTGTTGGCTGCTTCTTTACTTTGTTGATTTGTTTCCTTTGTGCTGCAGAAGCTTTTTGGCTTGGTGTAATCCCATTTGTTTATTGCTGTTTTGCTTTGGTTGCCTATCCTACCCAAAAAATATTTGCCCAGATTAGTGTCCTTAATAATTTCCCCAATGTTTTGTTCTAGTGGTTTAACATTTTCATGTCTTGCATTTAAGTCTACAATCCATATTGAGTTGATTCTGTATATGATGAGAGTTAGTGGTCAAGTTTCATTCTTCTGCATATGGATATTCAGTTTTCCCAGCACCATTTATTAAGGAGCCTCTCCTTTTTCCAATGCATGTTCTTGGCACCTGTCTAGTGAACAAATTTTTAATTTTTCTCTAAGTAAAAGCATTTGGACAGATGTTATTTGGGAGTGGTAATATCATTCTTTGTTTTGCGAAACAACTCTGTTAATAGTGGAAAATTAGGTCAAAAGGGTGAAAAATATTTTTCAGAGATATCAATAAAAAGTCTTTTGCAATGCAAATAATGTATTGGATATGGAATAGTGATACAAATCTTTGAAATATTGGTTAATAAGTGATCAGTCTATAAATAGTGACATGTTGAACATATACTGTGTTCTTATCTCTGTGTTTGGCATCTCATATAAACTAAGTGCTGTAGATAAAATTTGGTTTAATTTCTCTCTACGAATTTAGTTGTATGAGTTTTGAGATTTTGGGTGTCATTAAATCTTTTAAATCTAGAGACAAGTAACTTGCAAATAGGTTATTTTATTTTGTTACATTCTCAGGTGTTGAAGACAACTGAGAAGCGTTATATCAAAATACTTAAAAGACATAATTTAAAAATTAAAATATTGATGTAAGTGTTAGGGTATAGGTCTCACTTAGAAAATACCTGATTTTTGATCATGGGATTCTTAAGCACACACTTCAGAACTCAAATATTAGACATAACTAATCAATCATTTTTAAACATTGAGGCCCATTTAGAATCTTGGCAAGATATGATGTTGGATGTTACAGAGGATAGGGTGGGTACTGAAAAATAACAATAATAAAAAATATAGAAAGGACAGGAACAAACACTTGGAAGTTTTAAAAATACAGAAAGCTACTGTTCTAATTTGGAATTTTCTTTTTCTGGTTCTTTAAGATTATTCAGTTTATGTGTACAACTGTATTTTGAGGTAGAAATTGGGATATATATGAAGCATGTTAAACTGAATCAAGTTTAGTTTAATAATTTATTCTACCTCAATTATAATTAATATGCCAGCCTACCAATAGTAAATTCAAAATTGTGGTCTAATAGTATATAAGATACTGCAGTTTCACAAATATAAAATACATTTCTCAAAAAGAACCATATAGTCTCATCAATAATTAATCACCTGACTGTGTGATGTTAAATCAGTGTGTCATTTATTGATAATTACGTACCAAAGAAATGCAGAATTTTAGAGTCATAAGAGACTTCCAAAATCACGTAATCTGGTCTGTTACATGATTTCATAGAAAAGATGTTTGGGTTAACTTCAAAATAATCGATAATAGGGTGAAGACATTCCCTAATATCAGCAAGATTTCTAGTGAATTACTCTCTTCTGGTGGATAGCTCAAGCAGCAACCTTTTTTATATATGCAAATCACCCCTTGATTATAACTTCTCATGTAAGTTTTAGCATTAGAGAAGAAATATATTTGCCGATTTCTACACTTTATAGAGAAAATAGAAATTGACCCAGTGCTCTGCCTCATCTCATGCCATTCAAATGGTTCAAATCATGACAGATTTAGAAAAGGAGTCTATGAAGCTTAAGAGGAGTGAAAACGATTAAAAGAGGAATTTGCTTAGAAGTGGTTTAAGTGAAGTGTGTTACTCAATGATCTTCAGGTTGATAAGCACAACTTTAGTATTATCTAAGTTATTTATGACAGTTCCACAGATAAACATCTATGTGGTGCTTTGAAAATTGAAAAATGATGTTGAATAGGAAAACAGGTGGCAACTGAAATATTCATGATCCAATGTCCCTATACCTTAATCATGTAGTACACAACAGTTTGCAGTACAGTGTGTGAATCATATTAAGAATATGACTAAACATTTATGTTCATCTAGTAGAAAATAGGTGTGAATTTTGAAAGTAATAAATGACTGTCTTGGTGGTATTGTAAGAGCTGTCACCAAAAATGAACAAAAATGATACAGCATTTTGTGTCTAAATTTTTATTCAAACACAATATAATTTCTTTTGTAACATATGTTTCATTTTATTAAATGCATTTTATGTGCTACGTAGTGCCAAACAGCTCACATTCAAGCTTTTCTGGAGCAAAAGTTGTATCTGCTTTCTATATTAAAAATAATCATAAGTTTCTTTATATGACTAGGGGTTCAAGCTGAAAAAAATGAGAGATGGGCCTATTAAATCTCAAATTAAACAAAAACTATGATTACAAAATGGTGAGAGTAAGCACATGAAAAGAGGTTAAACATCACTAATCATTAGGAAAATGCAAATCAAAATCACAATGAGATAACCACTGCACACCCGTTAGGATGGCTGTCAAGAGAAAAAAATAAATACTGCAACAACAACAAAAATAGCAAGTGCTGGCAAGGATGTGGAGAAATTAATTGGAACCTTTGTGCATTGCTGCTATGGAAGAAATGGTAGTTCCTCATAAAATTAAGCCTAGAATAACCACATAAAAGGAAATGCCACTGCTACGTATGCTGGGTATATACTCAAAGGAACTGAAAGCAAAGACCTTAACATGTACTTGCATGCCAATTATTATACCAACTTTGTTCACAGTAGACCCCCAAAAGTAGAAGCAACTCAAATGTTTATTGATGGATGAATAGAAAAACAAAATGTGGCATATACATGCAATAAAATGTTACTTAGCCTTAAAAAGGGAGGAAATTCTGACACATGCTACCCCTTAGATGAATCCCAAAAACATTATGCTAAGTGAAATAAAGCAGACACAAATGGACAAATACTATGATTCCACTAATACTATGTACCTAAAACAGTCAATTCATGGAAGCACAATGTAGAATAATGGCTAAGAGGGTCTGGGGAGAGAGAATAGTGAGTTGTTATTCAATGGGTACAAAGTTTCAGTTTGGAATGATGAAAAATGCCGGGACATGTATAGTGGTGGTTGCACTACAGTGTGAAGGCACTTAATGCCACTGAACTGTACACTTAAAGATGGTTAAAATGATCATTTTATGTTGCATATATTGGATCACAACAAAAATAGAATATTTTAATCTTGACAAATACAACTACAGGAAACAACTTGTAAAACAGAATTTCAGAAATTTTTGCTAAATTTGAATACATTCTGTTAGAAGATGTATAGTAGATTATTTGGAGTTGACAAATTATAATTCAGCTTGCCCAAATTCAGATCCCCTATGTGGCAGTGGTAAGAAATAAATAAAATTTGTATCTCTTACCCTAAAAAAAAAGTCCAAATTACCCCACATGTTTTCGTTCAGATAGATGTTCTGGGTTGGAGTGTAAACTAGAGCTTTTCTTAAAGACGTAGGATATATTAAATTTAAATATATAAAATATATAGATCAAACATTCCAAAAGCAAAACTGATTTAAAACTGGATGAACATTTTAGACCATATTAAAAATTTTAGGCTGCCTTTCTAAATTTTAGGTTATACTGGATTATCATTGTAGCATTAAAGAGTGGTTGGTTTTGAATTTTACAGTTGTAATTGCAAACTTTCAAAAATACGTGTTTTAGGTGCTACTATTCCTTAATCTTCATTTTGTAAATTAACTAGCTCTTTTGAACAGCATGTTTTTCTTAGCATGATGCCTATGAGAAAAACTCCCTGCCTTGCAGTATTTTGTAACTGAGAAAGATAGCTAATGTGTGTGTGTGTGTGTGTCTGTGTGTGTGTGCGTGTGTATGTTTGTGTGTATGTGTGTGTGTGCGTGCACACACATGCGTGTATAAACATTTCTATGTATTATATGAAAAGTGAAGTTGAATAACCAGATAGGTTTTTCTTTGCTAAGAAAAAATACATTTGTTTTTCATTAAGATAGTAAAGATTATTTTACCGGCATTATTTTCTTCTTATATTGGTTTTCAGAAAGTTCAATGGCGTATTCAGCTATATGAGCCACACAGAGCTGCATTTATCTACTGTATTATCTTCCTCCCTTTTTTCTAGATATTCCTTTTTTTCTGTGTTTTTCTTCCTGTTGATGTAGTGTTATGCATTTCTTATTATTTTACTATGCAATTTCTTATCTTAATGCCGGAGGATTTTGAAATAAGTAATAAAACCAAATCTAATAAAATAAAACTATAAAATTGGTCACAGGAAAAAAAGGGGAAATAGATAAATATAATTTTAAGAGCCAAAGGTGAGTTGAATATAGTGCTGTATGAATCCAGAGTTGAGATTTACCTGGACTTCCAGCTGGAGTCCTTCAGCAAGCTGCAATGTGCATGACCTAGATTTAGCTATTTGATAGGAGATTTTATAATAGGTGAATTTTGTTATGTGAAGTGGTGGGGGATGAAGTTGGACAAGGCTTTTTATGTGACCTACAATCATCTATTTGTCATTTGAAGTCAGACGAACTGTTATCTCTTCTGGGAATGTTTCCTATTTCTGCCTGTTCCTATTTAAGATAAATGATTACTATGTTTATCTGAGATGCCCGATGGTTATGTGTGAATATTACTTGCCTGTCTCATACTCTTGACCAGCAATGTTTAATATAGTAGCCGCTAGCTACATGTGACTATTGAGCACTTGAAATGTAATTATTTTGGGTTCTGAGTTTCTCAAATCACATGGATGGTATAAATTTAGGCTCCATACATTAGGGGGAACAGACCGAGTCATTCTTATGATAAATTTAAACTTAAAAAAAAATTTTTTTTTGAGATGAAGTCTCACTTTGTAACCAGGCTGGAGTGCAGTGGGATGATGTCGGCTCACTGCATCCTCTGCCTCCTGGGTTCAAGCGATTCTCCTGCCTCAGCCTCCTGAGTAGCTGGGACTACAGGCGCCTGCCACCATGCCCAGCTAACTTTTGTATTTTTAGTAGAGATGGGGTTTCACCATGTTGGCCAGGATGGTCTCTATCTCTTGACCTCGTGATCTGCCTGCCTCAGCCTCCCAAACTGCTGGGATTATAGGTGTGAGCCACCGTGCCTGGCCAACAAGTTTCTTTTTAATTTCTTGCATTGGTTAAGATTTTTTGTCTTCACTGTGCCTGTACTTTTTTAACATCCTAGAGTTAATGCACGCGTCTCAGTTCTAACCAACTAGTTTTGGTAGGCCCAAGGATCATCTGCTCTATAAGGGGATCAAAGTCTAATTCCTTCATCAGATATCCAAGTCCAGTGCTCCTGTGCTCCTACCCCTTGTCACCATGGCTCTTGCAATATATTATCTGTGTGTGTGTTTGTGTGTGTGTATGTGTGTTTGTGTGTGCGTGTATGGTTTTATTCTGAATCTCTAGGTGTTATTTTAGGATTGTTTCTGAGTTAGCCTAATTCCTGATTTGAGGGATCAAGAAGATTTTATTAACAGTCTTCAGTGTTCAGTGGAATGTTGCTTGGGATTTGAAAGAGAGGAAGAAGATCAAAACAGTGCCTTCTGAAGATTTTTCTGGTTGTTTGCATGTGAGCATATTACGAAAGAGAAGACAGTAGAACAAGATGCCATTTATTTAATGGCTTTGATAATTAATGAGAGGTAACTTGTTTTAAACTGAACACAAATCTAAAGACAAATTTACTAATTGTAGTTTGTCCTTTTCAAATCTATGTTGAGTAACTCTCCCTTACAACGATATTAAAAACTATCATAGACATTTTTTTTCCTCCCAAGAGGATTACATTATTGAGAGAAATGTAAGGGGACTTAACACCTGACAGAATAGTTGCTATTTTGTCCATAATCTATCTAAGATGAGTTCTCTTGAACAGTTCTATACCTCATGTGGCTTTAGTTTGATCTTAGAATACTGGGTTAGAAAGCTAGTCTGGGTAAAAAGGAAGTCTGTAACAGTGATTGAGGCTATTGGTCAATATTGCAAAATATTTTGAACATTTGTATGTTTTAAAGTTTGTCTTTTTTATTTTACATTGATGCTAATAAAAAGGCTTTAAAAAATTCACCATTATGTTCTAATAAAAGTCCCTGCTTTGATTTGGAAAGGCTAAATTATGAGACAGCCACATAATTTTCCTTAATATCAGTCATTTGTACAAATATTTTAGCATGAATTCTTAAAAGTTTGTAACCATTTGAGCACAGTTTTGTTGACTGATGCTTTAAACTTTCAAGACAGAAGATTTTCAAAAGTAGCAAATACCCTCTCCAGACTTTCTTCTCTTAATGTTAACAACCTGTAATTAATAAGTGTTTTGTCATTTGGTAAGGGAAATGCTTCAGAGATAAACAACTCATAGTCTTTGAAGCATTGTAGCAGAATTCCAAATGCTTAAATTTGGAAATTTTTTATTCATTTGATATTTGAGTGCCTGTTATGTGAATATGCAGTGCTGAATTGGACAAATTTTACTCTAATAGAATTAAGAATCTGAAAGAGAAGATAGATACTACCATTATGATTATAGACAGGATATATTTGTATGTAACTCAGAAGTGTTCAATTTTATGAATGTTTATATCAAAGTAATTTAGGTCAAGATTATGATTCACAAAATGTGGTTCTCAGACAAATAGCATTAACATCATCAGGAAGCTTCTTAGAAGTGCACATTTTAGCCTCCACCCAAGACCTACTGAGTCAGAAATGCTGGGGATGGAACTCAACAATCTGTGATTTAATGTTTTCTAGGTGGTCCTTGTGGCTCAAGTTTAAGAATAGCTGTTCTAGGTCAGAGTCTCTTGAGCAGTATTGCTATTTGGGGAAGAAAATGTTACGGAGTCTGTTTAGCGCATTGCAGGTTGTTTAGCCCATTCCTGGCCTCTAACCATTAGACGCCAGTAGCATCCCCCAGTAGTGACAGCCAAAGATGACACTAGAAACTGCCAAATATCTCCAGGAGGCAAATTCTCGTTAGCAGTTCCCTGTCTGCCGTCCCCCACATCACCCCAGCAATACTCAAGTGACTTGCCCTGCCCTTTATCTTATAGTGTGTTGTAAAGTGTTCTGAAACAGGACAAAGGAATTCCACCATGTTTATTCATTTTAAGAGAAGTGAATTTGATCTGAAGACCAGAGGTGATCCAAATCTGGTCACTTTGGTCTTTCATTTTTTTCTTTGTTTTCAACCTGTTTTTCTTCTCACTTCAATAAATACTCATATATTAATCCTGTTTTATCCTTAAATAGTAACACGTTCTGTTTGTGTTCTAAACTTAGTGATTTGATGAATCTCATGTAATTAACATGAGGTTTAGACTCAGGCACCTGCTCTTTCCAAAGATCTTTGAACATAATTAGGAAAGGAAGGACATAATTTTAATAGTAAATCAAAATATTCTCATTGGTGAATTATGTTATAGTAGTTCTCTGTCAATCAAACATTCTCTTGGGAATTTGTTTCTTTCCAAGAAGTGCTGAGTGTTTTTCTGTAGTTACTCATTCATTATATTTCAAAAGTGTTTCTGAATCCATGATTATGAAGTAGGAATATCCAGTTTTTTATCTGTCTGTGAACCAAATTCCAAAGTGTTTTAGTTTTCTGGGTTTTAGACTATAGGTGGTCTTGTTTGAGACTGCTAGGACCCAAGTAGGTAACAGTAGTTGCAATTAAAAAGCAGAGATTACTGCAAGTATAGCAGTAATGCATTTTGATAGATTCAAAAACATATGTACCCTTTCTAAAATGTCTAGATAGCTGTGTACCTATGGCATTTTTCACAGGTTAGTTATGCTGGCAGGCTTATAACAAGATTCAATCATCATTAATTTTTGGCTCACATCCTTTATGAGATGAAATGTTTGTAGATGTATTATAAAATCAAAATTTCCATTTTACTGTTTTCATAATATTATATTTGATAGAAATTACCTAATTAAAACTGTTGTCAAGTGAAGCCAGCTGAAATTAAGAAAGCACAGACAGCTGCCTATGTTGCTACCATGACAATTATGTCTTTTAAGAAGTATTTTATTCCTATTCAACAATGTTTGTATATTGCTTAATTTCAAATATGTTTTTAAAATGTATAAATGTATAACTTTTATTAAATAAAAAATGATAAAAATAATGCATAAAACTGGAAATACTCATGTTTTCATACACATAAATTTAGAATAAATATAAGTTTTTGGAAGGAACCAAGTTTCAACCGTATAGCAGAGAGATAATGTGTGTGTGTGTGTGTGTGTGTGTGTGTGTGTTTATAGAAGGTGGTGGAAATTTATTAAATCCACCCAAAATTGAACTAGATGTGACATTATAGTGTATTTGGTCTACCTAGACCACCTTACTGGTCAACAAATGGGAGCCAGGAGAGTTTAAATCAATATCTTAAGGTCACATAGTTTATTAGTGGCAGAGCAGAACTAGAACAGATTTTCTTTCTCAGTTATCTTTTCTCATTACTCTGCTCCTTCTTTAGTTTTATTTGTTGTTAATGTTAATTTACAGTGTATTAGTGAGCTGACATGCCTATGAGACTTCTGTTGGGCCTGCTTTGCTTAATCCTAAGTGCTATTATATGAGGACACCTGAATTGACAAAAGCAGAACAATTCATTTAGGTATGACATTAATTTGTGACCTGCAAAAATGCTGTAGCATGCCCCAATATCTAGGCCTTCAGTTTAAACAAGTTGGTTAAATAGGGACTGTGGCTTCCACGCTGTCTAATTCCTAAGGCTTTTCTCTTCCATCCCAATTTAAGTCAAGGCTGATTGAACCTAGTTCATTTAAATAGGAGTGTCCCTGCATCTGCCTTTTGGGTGTGAATGCTCAAGATACTGATGACACATATAGTAACTGTATTCTCCTATATTGTCAGATATGGAAGTGAGCTGTGATTGTACTTGCAAGGTTTCTGTGCCTACTTCTGTTCCTTCCCAGCATTTCCTAGTCTTTCTGACTTTCTCAAAGATCTTCATCATTTCCACAGACATTTGTCGTCCTTCTTTTTTTAACTTTTACATGTCGTGTAGGAGCAGCCCCTATAACTGTCGTTTGTTCTTATCCATCTTTATTTCTCTATGACTAAAGAAACCTTTTAAATACTGATCAAAATAATTTAGATAATGTTCTTTAACAATATAAAACATAAGTATTGTGTTTCATATGAATTAGACATATTTGTTTAGTAGGTTAGATTCTCCATATCATTACAGTAATGACCATATAGTAGGATTTATGTAAATACTTCACTTACTTTCTTCTTGTAGACATGACAATAGTAAGAATTTTTGCTTTTTTCTTACCTTTCACTACATGAGCATGAACTTAGATGATTTATTTTTAAATCCTTAATTAGGTATTTCCAACCACTCAATATGGTTTATATACAATTTATTAGGAATATCTGTTGAAATAAAACCTTACCTTATGTTTGATTTTAAATTTCCCTGTCTTCATTTTTACAATAAGAAGGGTAATTTTTTTTCAGTTACTCCTCACTTAAAAAAAGACATTATTGAGTAGTTATTTCAATAAGAAGATCATGGACTACTTACATTTTAACTCAAATTATTCTTAAGTGTTTACATTTTTAAATATTGATTATTACTAGAAAGAACTCATACTTTAAATTGGCTTACTCTTTTTCTTGCTTTTTTCTTGCCTTATTTTCATCATTTTATAAATTAGAATTTTTTTTCTTAGAATAAACATAAAGAAAATCACAGTGTTCTGAGATTTTGCAAATTCTATGTCATTTCATAAGGATTTTTCCTTATTAAGGAGAATATATTAACTGGCAAAAATAGAATTAAATTATAAATAAAACTACACACATAAATTTGAAAAACCCTCAAATATTTGGAAATGTATGAATATACTTCTAAAAAAGGTCACAAGAAATTTTAAATTATTTTGGACTAAATTAAAACTAAAATACAACATTTCAACATTTATAAAATGCAACTAAAACAGTAGTTTGGGGAGAATTTATAGTTTTAAATGTCTATTTTAGGAAAGAAGAATATTCTCAAATTAACATCCTTAGCTTAATCTTAAGAAAATTGAAAACAGAAAAGCAAAGTTTTAAAATACAAGCTGAAGAAAAAAATAATAAAAATCAAGATGGAAATAAAACCGAAAGTCAATTCTTTAAAAAGACCAACAAAATTGACAAAAACCTTACCTAGATTTACTACAAAGGTGAGGGAAATCACAAATTTCCAAGACTGGCAATGAAAGAGATGACACCAGTAGGACCCTGCAGAAATTTTAATATATTATAAAAGAATATTATGAAAAAGTTTATTATGACAATTTAGATAACTGTCAAAAATGGATAAAGCCATGGAAAGACTCAAATAACCAAAGTGGGATCAATAAGAATGTGAAAGTATGAATAAAATTGTAAACTTGAATTAGCAATTTAATATCTTCCCTGAATAAAAGCCTGCTAACGGCTTCAATCATAAATATTCAGAAATATTTAAAGAAGAAATAGTAGTAATCTTTCATAATGGTACCAGTAGGAACCATCACAACTTATTTTATTAATAGGCTAGTATAATCCTAATTCTCATACCAGACAAATGCTTCACAAGGAAACATGACCAAACAGATAAATAAGCACAACAAAAACTATGGACTAATATTTTCATGAATATAGTCATTAAGTCTTTAAGAAAATATTAGCTAACCAAATCCAAGAACATAGAAAAAGCATTATACACTGTGACCATGTAGGATATATTTCAGACATTCAAGGTTGGTTTGTTATCTAAAACTCAAGTAAGGTAATACATTATATTGACAGAATAAAGTACAAAGAAACACAGTTATCTCAATATACAGAAAAAAAAAATTTAATTCTAGCAGTCATGATAAAAACTCTCAACAAAAACTAGTAGTAAAAGGGAACATCTTTAAAATGACAAACAGTGATTAGTTCACAGCTGATATAATACTTACTGGTAGAGGATGTTAATTTAATATTTCCATTTAATTCTGGAATGAGACAAGAAGGTGTGTTCTCATCACTTCTATTCAACATAGTACTGAAGTTCTAGCCAGTGCATTAAAAAGGAGAAAAACAATTAACAGGATTCATTGAAAGAGAAATGTACAATGATTTTACTTCTCAGATGACATGGTTCTTTATGTAGAAAATACAAAGAGATCCATGGTAAAACTACTTGAACTAATAAACAAATTTACCAATGTCACAGGACACAAGATTAATATAATTGTATTTATGTACATTTGCAAGGAACAATCTAAAAATGAAATTATAAAAAAATCCTATCCATAACATCAAAAATAAGATATACAGAAAAGTTAAGAATATAATATAAATGTTGGCTGGGCTCATACCTGTAATCCCAGCACTTTGGGAGGCCAAGGCAGGCAGATCATGAAGTCAAGAGATTGAGACCATCCTGGCCAAAGTGGTGAAACCCAAGCTCTACTAAAAAAACAAAGATTAGCTGGGAGTGGTGGTGCATGCCTATAGTTCCAGCTACTTGGGAGGCTGAGGCAGGAGAACCGCTTAAACCCTGGAGGCAGAGGTTGCAGTGAGCCCAGATCATGCCATTGCATTCCAGCCTGGTGACAGAGCAAGACTCTGTTTAAAAAAAAAAAAAAAAAGAATATAATATAAATGTAAGTATAATATATAAATTTATTAATATAATATGGCATAATTATAAATATAAAATAAATATAAATATATAAAATAACATCAAAAATTAAGAATAGAAACAAACAAAAAAGAAATACAAAATTTGTGTTAAAAACTACAAAATATAGCTAAAAAAAATTGAAGATCTATATAAATGGAAAGACATTCTATGTTCATGAATTGCAAGACTCCATACTGTTAAGATGGCATATCTCCCAAAATTGATCAATACATTTAATGCAATATCTACCAGAATTCCAAGTAGGCTTTATTTTGGATATAGAATGATGAACTGGTTTTGAAATTTATGTAAAAATGTTAAAGACCTAAAACAGCCATGACAATACTTAAAAATGAGAAATTGGAGGAATTGCCCTGATTTCAAAACTTATTATCAAGTTACAATAGCCAAGTAAGTGTGGTACTATCATAATAACAAACATATAAATCAGTGAAATAAAATTGAAAGTCAAGAAATAAGCACTTAGGTTTATGGTTAATTAATTTTTTAAAATAGCCAGGCAATTCAATGGAGGAAAGAATAGTATTTTCAACAAATTGTGAAAGAAAATTGTATATCCGCCTGAAAAAATTGAATTTAGACCCTGACATCACAATAGAAAAAAAAAATCGGAATATATAAGACCTAAATGGTAGCACTAACACTATAACACTTTTAGAAAAAGATTACCAGATAATCTTTTACCTTGATTTAGACAAATATTCTTAAATGTAATATCAAGAGCATTATTCATGAAAGTGAAAATTGGTAAACTTGACTTATCATGCTAAGAGAATGAAAACTTTATATTTTATAAGGAGCTTTTTTAATATTTGCAAACCTTATATTTTATAAAGAGCTTGTATCTAAAATGTATTTTAAAACCTCAAAACTTAATACCCAAAGGATTATAAATCATTCTATTATAGAGACACATGCACATGTATGTTTACTGTGGCACTGTTCACAATATCAATGACTTGGAATGAACCCAAATGCCCATCAATGATGGACTGGATAAAGAAAATGTGGCACATATACACCATGGAATACTATGCAGCCATAAAAAAGGATGAGTTCATGTCCTTTGCAGGGACATGGATGGAGCTGGAAACTGTCATTCTCAGCAAAATAATGGAAGAACAGAAAACCAAACACTGCATGTTCTCTCTCATAAGTGGATGTTGAACAATGAGAACACATGGACACAGGGAGGGGAACATCACACAAGAGGGCCTGTTGGGGGGTAGGGGGTTAAGGGGGGGGATAGCTGAAGGGTGGGGGGCTAGGGGAGGGATAGCATTAGGAGAAATACCTAATGTAGATGATGGGGTGATGAATGCAGCAAACCACCATGGCATGTGTATACCTATTTAACAAACCTGCACGTTCTGCACATGTATCACAGAACTTAAAGTATAACAATAACAAAGAAAACAAACAAAACAATTTTTAAATTAGGTAACAGATTCTAACAAATATTTTACCAAAGAATTCATGTGATTGGATAATAGGTACACGGAAAGGTGCTCATCATCATTATCTTTATGGAAATGCACATTAAAATCATAATGAGATACCTCTCTATAGCTACAAGAATACCTATAATCAAAAAGACAATACCAAACATTGGCAAGATGTGGAGACACTAGACCTTTATGCATTGCTTGTGGAAATACAAAATAACCCAGCACTTGAGGAGACAATCTGACAGTTTCCTAAAAAGTAAAATATATAGTTATTAGATAACCCAGTAACTCCACTGTTATTTATATGCCAATACAAAATGAGACATACAGCTATGCAGAATCTTGTACAGGAATGTTTATGACAGCATTCTTTATATACTCAAACACAGAAAACAATACAGATTTCTATTAACTAGTAAATGGATTAAAATGTGTATCTATACAGTGGAATACTAATAATTAACAGTAAAAAGAACAAAGTCCTGGTGGCTACTATAAGATGGTTGAGCCCTGAAAACATTATGCTGAGTAAAAGAAGCATATGCACTACATATTGTGATTCCTTTTATATGAAAAGTCCAAAAAAGACAAATTTCCTAAAGAGAAAGAGCAGACTGTCTGGTGATTGAATTTTACCTATACAATGGCTAAATTTTTAAGATATGAACATTACATCCCCAAAATGAGAGACATGGAAGGAATAATCAGAGCCATTTCCAGTTGTAATCTCAGCCTCTTACCATAGGGATGATACACATTGGGGTAAAGTCTCAAGAATATGATTATTTTAATTGTGATGGGAACAAGGTAATTATAAGGAATAAAAAAAAATTAGAGATAAGCCCTGATTCTGTTTATGTATCAAATTTATAGACAATTGTTTAGATGCTACTTTTGACTGAAATAATATATATAGGCTGACCCTTTGGACTGAAAAGAAAAAAACATGTAGAAAGTTTCCTCTAGTTGAACAAAACTTTCAGTTGAAGGTTTTTTTTTCTGTATTTTTATTTCGACTCTCGAAAAGAAAGAAAATGAAAAGGCAAACAGAATGGGTGAAGAGCTTTCATTAAACTACATTTTTTTACTTGATATGTTTTATGTTCAATAAAAGCCAATTTTATGTGTGTAGGGATATGTGTGTGTGTATGTGTGTGTGTGTATACATACATGCACAATTCTATATAATGGGCAAAGTGTTTGATATAGAAGTTTTAAAGTAATGGGAAATATTATGTTGATGTTTGCCAGCTTTTACTTACTAAAATGCAGTCTAATATCATTTCAGGGAAGTACTTAACCAATATGTTTGGAATAGATTATGAGTTAATCATCAAACTAAATCGGTATCTAATGTCACGCTACCTTTCTCCTCAGTTAAGTTAAAAATTTTGGTTAGTTAGGTCATTAACAGCAAAATAATGCATTTAAAATTGGTGAGCTGGGAACCACTCACTGAAGGGTCCACATATTTTCTGCATTGTCAGCTTGCTATGGATTTCCTCGCACTGATTGTGTTCACTCCAGCACTAAGACTACATTTCTATCTTGGTAATGTTGTTGAGGATGTGAGTTCTCTCCCATGAATTTCAACATCTGTATTTTAAAACGACATATGTAATTGTCATTTTAAGGTCTCAACTCCATAACTTATTTAGGCTTTTTTTTTTGTAATGGAGAATGGAAAATGAGATGTCCTCAAAGAGACAAACTGTGTTCAAACTGCACTGATGCAACATCCACACCTTCAGTGTGGTGTACATTGTGCACATAATTAAGCTCTGTGTGATTCACTCAACTTACATACCAGTGTTGAACATTGCTTGAATATTGAGATTTTTTGGAGTGACCAGGTATAGTAAAATAAACTCTGATATAGAGGACTAGAAAAAAGAAAAATGACTTTTTAAAAATAAAAGAAGTGTATTTATACTTTGAATGTATAGTGTATGTGTCACATGTTTACATGTAGTACTTATGCACATTACCTATGTACATATTTAATGTTAAACATATAAAATATACACATTAAGAGTACATGTTTTGTTTATGTTTTGCTAGATTCTCATCTAGTCACAAGGAATATTAACCTAATTAAGACACAACCTTTTCTTTTTGCCTATATTCTAACAGCAAAGACAGACATTCCAGTGGCATTGCATACGTGTGATAGAGGATTACAATCAGCAATTGCCACTACAAACAGTTGGCATTGATAAGCAACTGTATTAAACTTAAAGGTTCTTTTGGTGATTTGGCTGGACGTAACAGTTGTCAAAGCTTGGAGTAAGTCAGTTTTCCTCTTGCGAGTTTGATTTTTTTTTTTTTTTTGAATACTGGATCTTGCTCTGTCACCCAGGCTGGAGTGCAGTGGTGCAATCTGGGCTCACTGAAACCACCATCTCCCAGGTTCAAGCGGTTCCCTTTCCTCAGCCTTTCAAGTAGCTGGAATTACAGGTGCATGCCACCACGCCTGGCTTATTTTTGCATTTTTGATAGAGCCGCAGTTTCACCATGTTGGTCAAACTGGTCATGAACTCCTGACCTCTGGTAATCCACCCGCCTCAGCCTCCCAAAGTGCTGGGATTACAGGCATGAGGCACCACACCCAGCCGTGAGTTTAATATTTAATATCATATGAGAGAATTTCTATTGGTTTTATTACCATGGCTATAATTGATCTCCTCATTAGTTTCATGCAGGCAATATTAGCATTGTGATACGTAAAATATGTTCTCAATTTAATTCTTTGAGAATGCCCACCAGCCCTCTCCTTAACTGACTACTCTCTAGGGATAATAAAAAGGCAATTTGAGGAAATTTGGGCCATGTAAAGATATTGCAAAAATTGAAATTTTGAGAAACAAAAAGTAAATATAATATGAATTCAAACTGTGTGTATATATTCATATGAAATCTGTCCAACTTCCAATAGTTGAAAGACTGGAATTATTTCTAGCTTCTGAGATTTGATATTGGTTCTATGACTAAAGAACAAGCTGGAAAGGACACCATGTTATTAGACCACCCATAGGTAAAATTATTTGCAATGCTTATGTAATAAAACATATATATATACTTTTGTTTGCATTAATATACTAGCTTTGTGAATATAAAATATAATAGAATATGAATTTGTCCTCAAGGATGTAAAAGAACATTTTTTTCTTTCTTCTCAGAACATAATAAATGTAGTACATCTTCCTTCTTAGAATTAATAACCATAGTATTCATTTGAATATCCAATGATAATGTGAGTTTCAATTTTTAGCTTTATAGGTACTTTCTAGTGACTGATATAATAGGTTTCAGAGGCCCATTAACTCTACCTGGTGTCCACATAAGTAATCACACACTCTGTTGTATGAATGGCTTACATTTTTCATAATGACCTGCAAATATAAAACCTTTCTTCTCTCCCTATTAGTTATTCTCTCTTAGCACATAAGTAGAAGAGACATAATGAAATACCAGGAGTTTTATCTATTTGAACTCAAGTAATATCTCCCAAGGTGACATTCCCACAGTTAAAAAAGCAGTCTTCTTGGTTTTTGTGTTTTAAAACACTTATTTAGATCTAGATTTAAATGGTGTTTTTCTGGTAGGAATTTGAAAATGCTTAACAATCTGAAGTTAATTATTACTCTTTACAAATGTATTCAGGTTTCTCAAGTTCTCTAATTAGCTGTTCTTCCTATTTGCCTGTATATATTCTTAGAAAATTTTCTGCATTTCAACAGGGTAGTAGTTACAGGATGTTGTCCCTATTGTTCTATTCTGGGTGCCTCTTACACTGCCTTATCAGAATCCTGAGAAATGACATAGGAAAGTCACTGGAGGGTTGCAGTGAGCATAAATTGATCTGGCTACTGCTAGGTCTTGAGAATGAGAAGAGGGAAGAGTTGCTGTGTATGTTGAGTAACTAGAGTACTATCAAATGAATCTGATCAGGACATATTGCCTGGCCTACCCAAAGTATATTTTGCGTATGAGATTGATTACTCCACATGACAGCAGGAACCTGTTTCTTATAATGAGTCAGGGAAGTGACAATTTCTCATTAAATTTCAGAGTTATGGGGGGATTGACTATAGTGTGTATTCTGCAGATATGCCTGAAATATAAGAATAAATTAAATCTAATAGAGATGTGTTCATGAATTCAAAAATTTGTTATTTAACCAATTTGTATTTATTAGCTTCTCTGTGGCTTCTATGTTAAGAGAATAAAAAGACTAAAACAAGTTTATACGAATACCTCGTCATTTCAAATGCCCAAAATAGTCTTAAATGATTTGATTATTTTTTTTCAGTTTAAAACCTAATGACTAAAAGGGCATTCTTTGGAATGGCAGAGATGTTCTATGTTTTGATGGCGATAGTGGTTACATGCTTGTATATATTTGTCTAAATCTATTAAATTTTCCATTAAAGCTGTTAAAATGAGTAGATGTTGTTACATGAAAATTTTATTCAAAGTAAGTTGATGTTGGTCAAAAGGTACAGTTTCAGTAATGCAGGATGAATAAGTTCTGGAGATCTTTTGTACAGCATGGTGACTATAGTTAAATAATATCATATTTTATCCTGAAAAATTGCTAACAAGGTAGATTTTAAATGTTTTCACCACACTCACGAACAAAAACTGTTAACTATGTGAAGTAATGGGTGTGTTAATCAGCTTGATTGTAGTAATTCTTTCACAATATACAGGCACATCAAAACATGTTGTACAGCATAAATAAATACATTGTTTTCCAATTATACCTCAATAAGGATGGAAAAATAAATAAAAATGGTTTATTTTCTCTCATTGTATAATAGACAATAATATACATCAGTACTGCTGGTAAAAGTATTATAAAGAAAATTTGCTTATATATATTTATGCAGTTAGAGATTATTTTCCCTTTGCTCTGATGTTCTGGTTGTGGAATAATTACTGAGTATAGAGTTAATTCCAGGCTTGCTGTTTCTCTCTGTCTCTGTCTCTTCCACCCACATAAACTAAAGATATTATTTAATAAATGCCCTTTCCTGTGGACCTTTGGAGTGTCTTTCATTCCATTAAAATTTAGAGAAATTGAACAGTACTTTAAGCCTTTAACACATTGCTTTAATTCACTAGCTTTTTACCAAAGAATTGGGATTTCAACAATCCACAGGTGCCTCAAGATTAACATGTTCAAAGTTGAACCCCCTATTATTCCTCACTAATTTGTATCTTCTGCTCTCCAGACTTCTGTGAATGATACCATCACTTACCAGTCACACAGGACAGAGGTATAGAATTCCTCCATGCTTCCCTTTTCCTGGTCCTTTACCTATGAACCATATTCCAGTTCCATCAATCCACCTCCTTGCCACTTGTTGGATCCCTTCCCCTGGAATTACTATTGTGCTTCCACCTTAATTCAGGCTCCATTTATCTTTTACTTAGCCTACTGCCCTTCTACGTATTCCCTTTAAAGCCTTGCCTTTCTCCAATTAATAAATCTGCTGCAGAAAAGTGATCAATACAATATCAAATTGGTTATGTGAACTCCTAAAGTTTAATCTTTTATTGATTTCTCATTGCCTGCAAGGTCGAATCCAAATTCCTTGTAATGACACACAAGGCTCTTCATGATATGAAGCCTATCCACCTCTTCAATAGCAATTACAGAACCTGACCATATTTAATAGTTTGTTTAATATTTAATATAGAATTCTAAACCATAATAGGTTGTCTCACTCACATATATATGTGAGATAATCTATTTTTTTTTTTTTTGAAACAGAGTTTCACTCTGTTGCCCAGGCTGGAGTGCAGTGGCGTGATCTCAGCTCACTGCAACCTCTGCCACCCAGGATTAAGCGACCCTCGCACCTTAGACTCCCAAGAAGCAATGACTACAGGCATACACCATCATGCCCAGCTATTGGTTTGTATTTTTCGTAGAGTTGACATTTTGTCACATTGCCCAAGCTGATCTCAAACTTCTAAGCTCAGGCGATCTACCCATCTCAGCCTCCCAGAGTGCTGGGATTATAGGTGATAGCAGCTGCACCTGGCCTATATTTTTTATTAATTTATTTCCTCTATCTGGAATAGCCTTACCCAGACAGGGTCACCTAGTGAAATAGCTACTCTGCACCAGTGTCAGCTGCATTTGGAAATTACTCACATTCCTCTGAGGGATAAATGACCAGTTATTCCTTATGCCACCACAGCATCCCATTTCTATATATGCATTCCCTTGTGAGTTCTTTGCAGAGCATTTCCATGACTGATTTATCTCTGAGATTCCTATGCCAAGCCTGGCATCTGATACATGGTAAATACCAAATCCTTGAAAAGTTACTGACTAGTATTTATATTGTATGTTATTTATTTAGGCTAACTTATGATGCTTTCAAATTTTAAATGTGTATAGTTTTTAACATCAATGAAATCCAGAAGAGATAGTTGAAGAAAAGGTTTCTGAGGTTTTTAGGATGGAAGGAAGTATAGGTAAAAGATCATAAAACTGTCAGCAGCTTTTTAAATATATACAGTGTTACATAAACACATATGTGTCCATAAGTAGTGGTGCCACAAAATTGTTTATCCTTCACCTCAAATATATAAAATGTAATTTATTTTTTCTTTAACAGATTTGGTCTTTCTTACGTGATGAATATTGAAATATCATACTTTATTTGGGTCCATTTACTTCTAATCTTATGTTAGTTTATAATGCTATAGATTAAAGAATCCCTTTAGGCAGTGCTGACTCTCTTGGTTAAAAATCCTGTCTGTCAACCAGTACCTCTCTGCCTACTCACCCTAAAGTGGCATCTGAGAGAAAGGCTGATTTCCTAACCTCTTAGTGCTGAGATAAAATGCCTGCCTTGTGATGCCCTGTGGCAAATGTGGACTCAATCTTTTTTTTTCTCCTATATTCCTGTAGTCACTGTCCTCTTTGTTGATCGTAATGGCTGAGCTTCTAAACTGTTTGAGTACAGAATAGCCTCTCTCTTGTGCCTCCAGTAGAGACGGGTGGTCCCTTTTTGACTGCCCAAACCCTTTGTGGTTCATGATGATACCATGGGCTCCCTGAATCAGGGCTTCAATTGTTATAGGGTCCTCACTGTTCAACCTCCAGGCCACTTTGCCAGTCCAACTCTATTCCAGATTACCTTGAAATGATTCAAATCATTCAATAGGTCTGTTTCCATTAGTGAAGGGTGATGTGACAGAGCAATCCCAGTCATTATGTCTTTGGGGCTAGAACAAGAATATAAATGGAGATTCTTAGTTTTACGTTAAATATTTAACTCATGAATCGATCTGACAGGCCATTAAAAGTATATGCCATCCTTCTACCTTGACAAAAATATCTTCTTAATGGTCCAGAGAGCCAGGTTTGAATTGAGAATCATCTGACTCCTTAAAATTCTGCAGCAAAAAAAATCAGTGGTATAGGAGAACCAGCACCTAACACCTGCCCTGTGTCTAACCCCAGATTTTTTTTTCACCCAAGCCTGTTAGCATCTTCAGAGCTTCAAACAAATATGTGTGAATGCCCCAGGCTGCTACTGGGGCATGCTACTCCTCAGACCCAAAGATACCCACATAGATGGCTCAATTCATTGCAAAGAGGAAAAACCCAGGGAATGGACTCTCACAGACACTGGCAGAAGGCTCCAAGAGGAATGTCTAGAGTCCCGGATAGGTATGGATTCCACATAGGTTATAATATCAGTAGGTAATTTTGGCCTTCCCTTGGCCTCATGGAGTCCTTGCCACATGAGTAGGAGTGAACTAGAGGAGGGAGAGAGAACCCTCCAAAGTATAGGGACTGGGTGCCCCTGATTTAAGATCCATACTTACTCAGTTCACAGTTAGTTTTCCAAAATTTCAAGTCTAAAAGGCCCTACCTACCACTGTCCTTACTTAAGGCCTTCTGTTGAATTATACCATGGTCTAGATCTTCTTTTGTAGTCTTAAAGAGAACAAGTCACTAACACAGTCTACCTGGAAACAACACACTTTTAGGTAGCATCTTAGAGTAGAAAAGATTTTTAAAAAGCAACAATACAAAGAGGAAATTGATTTCCTTTTTAAGTGTTTTCTATTTATTGCTTAATACTTACAATACATTTTTCCTGTTTCTTAGTATTGCCATTGACACTTTGTAGGTTGTAGTAATATGCACTCATAAATTCAGCAGTTAACTCCTCTAGCTCTGCAAATAATGCTGTTGATTATTTCTTTTTTTTTTTTGAGACAAAGTCTTGCTCTGTCACCCAGGCTGGAGTGCAGTGGCAGGATCTCAGCTCGCTGCAAACTCTGCCTCCCAAGTTCAAGCAATTCGCCTGCCTCAGTCTCCGACTAGCTGGGCCTACAGGCACATGCCACCACACCTAATTTTTTTTATATTTTTAGTAGAACTGGGGTTTCACCATGTTAGACAGGGTGGTCTTAATCTCCTGACCTTGTGATCTGCCCTCCTTGGTCTCGCAAAGTGCTGGAATTACAGCCATGAGCCAACACGCAGTTATCCTATTATGCATGTGAACCTTGAAATAAAATATATATTAAAATATGACTAAAAATACAAACAGATTGTGTAGGCTTTGGAAGTACTATATTTATTATATTTATATTTAGAAGTATAAATTTGTACTATATTTATATTTGGAAGTACTAAATATTATATATTTAATCTATATTAAATTATAGATATTTTAATCTATATTTTTCACACTGAAGGGGGAAAAACTACAGAAATGAAGTATACTGTGTCAACGTACTATGTACAGAATATAAGAATTAATGGAAATATTGAATATCCTTGCCAAATTAATGGCAAGATTGAATATCCTTGCCCAAGTATGGAAAATTAGGGATTAAGATTTGAGGAAATGCTAAATGTGTTAAAATGGAAAATACAACTGTGTCAAAATACTAAGTAAAGAATATAAGAAATAATGGCAAGATTGAATATCCTTGCCCAACTGTGGAAAATTAAGGATTAAGATTTGAGGAAAGGCTAAATGTGTTAAAATGGAAAATGTAGACTGGGATTGGTGGCTCACACCTGTAATCCCAGTAGTTTGGGAGGCTGAGGCAGGTGTATCACCTGAGGTCAGGAGTTCAAGACCAGCATGGCCAACATGGTAAAATCCCATCTCTACTAAAAATACAACAATTAGCTGGGGGTGGTGGCGCATGTCTGTAGTTCCAGCTACTCGGGATGCTGAGACAGGAGAATTGCTCGAATGAGGCAGAGGTTGCATGAGCCGAAGTCATGCCACTGCACTCCAGCCTGGGTGACACAGTGAGACTTCATCTCGAAAAATAATAAAAATAAAATAGAAAATAATAAGCAGAACATTTTGTCACTTAGTTGATAAAGCTATAGTTTAGATTTTTCCATGAGTCAAACACTGTGTTTTCCCAAGTGAATTAACTTTCATAATAATTTGTCTTTTTAAACATGATAATTACCCATTTAGTAATGGGTAATTATAGTTAACTATATTTTAAAAGAATTCACTTTTACTATTTCTGTATCTACTGATTTAAAAGTGAAAGTGTAAAAATATTTTTTATCAACATCACCAAGCTGTTTGTCTATAAATCTCTGATTGAATTGTATTCTATCTCTATAAACTGATAGATATATGCTTTAGAAACTCATGTGGAAATATCAACCCAGAGAAACCCTGTAGCCCTATCTCAAACCTGGGACTTTTCAGAACCTTTAGTATTTACTTTGAAATAGCTAATATGGGAATTATAGTGTGGTGTTCTTTAACTTTTAATATCATAGATCCCATAATTTGGAGCATCAAGTAACATTTTGAACACAGTTTGAGAAATGTTCTAATAGAGTCATTTTCTACAATAGGAAATTTCTACAAATATTATTATACTAAATCATACTAAAACCTACTCTGATATGATATATTAATAATAAATAGTTTAGATTACTTTAAGTTTTGAAGATTATTGCCAAAACTTCTTTCCTATTAAGAATATTCTACAATAAATTAAATATAGTTCACATATATTGTTGATCATGTGTACAGTGACATTAACATCTAAGATGATAGAATAATACAAATCTTATTGTTTTGTGGAAAACAGAAATGGTTACAGAATAAAATATTAATGGTCTAAAATTTAGCTTTCTAGACACTTGATATACCGTGATGCAGCAGTAGAATATGGATGTTCTTGTCAGAAATCTTGTTCTATATTGCGTTTTTCTTGTATTGTAATATGACTGGGTAAGATTACTGGATCTCTTTAGATTTGTTTACTCACAGGTAAAATGGTAGTTAATAATATCTTCCTAGAAAAGTTGTGATATTAAAGAGATGGCCTTCTACCAGATGCCTGGTAGAAGCATTGATAACTCTTCTACCATTCATATTTTGGAATTCTAATTTTTTTGAGGAAGTACTTCTTGGTGACAGCGAAGGTCCTTAACCCTCAACAAAAAGACAAAATTCAGATTCTTGGAGGAAAGAATGAAGCACTCTGTTTAACTCTATTCTAAAAGATTAAATTTTCCCTTCAGAAATGTGGAAGGCCTGGGGACAATTTAAGGGAGCAATGAAGAAGAAAAGCAGAAATCGGAACATAGGTGACAACAAAAAGAAATGATAAATACATGCATGTACAGTCATGCATGTTCGCACACACATGCACATGTGCACACATGCCCAACAACCACAAACACACCCACAGATAAAACAAGAGACGCTGAAAGAAGAGAAAATTAACTGTGATGCTCACTATTCCTGTGAGGTTGATTTAACTGCTACCTGGACTGCAATTTAATATGATGAACTTAAGAGTACAAGACATTTGGCATTAATTTCAAAAATTATTATTAGAATAATGACACTTAAAGTGTTGATTTTTGACTTCTGTGAAATATTTATTATGTAAAACATTCTGCATACAGGCAGGACCTTGTGAGGCAAAATTTATAACTTTGTGTTCAGGAGTGATTACGAACAAACTAAGACAGCAGAATCATGGCTTTATTAGAGTGCTATGCTACAGTTTTGTTAAAGGAATCTGAAAGAGTAAGTAGAATCATGAAGATTATCCTAAGCATTCTCCTAAGGAAAACTGAGCTTTCTGTTTTACCCTGAGAAGTGTCCATAATACGGTTCTGGATTCCTGTTGTAACTTAAAGGGAAACTTTTATGATGTCTGGAACCTATGATGTCCTGAAATTGGAGGAAGAGGATGTTCTCAAATTTCTTGCAGCAGGAACCCACTTAGGCCGCACCAACCTTGACTTCTAAATGGATCAGAACATCTATAAAAGGAAAAGTGATGTCATCTACATACTAAGGCTAAAGAGGACCCAAGAAAAGCTTCTGCTGGCTGCTCGTTTCAACGTTGCCATTGAAAACTGATATCAGTGTCATATCCTCCAGGAATACTGGCCACAGGGCTGTGCCAAAGTTTGCTGCTGCCACTGGAGCCACTCCTTTGCTGGCTGCTTCACCGTTGCTATGTTCACTAACCAGATCCTGGCACCCTTTCAGGAGCCACAGCTTCCGGTGGTTGATAATCCCAGGGCTGACCACCAGCCTCTCACAGAGGCATTTTTTGTTAACCTACCCAATATTGCTCTGTATTACACAGATTCTCCTCTGTGCTATGTAAACATTGCCATCTCATGCAACAAAGGAGCTCAATCAGTTGGACTGATGTAGTACATGGTGGCCCGGAGAATTCTGCACATGTGTGGCACCATCTCCCATGAACATCCGTGGGAGGTCATGCCTGATCTCTGTTTCTACAGAGATCCTGAAGAGATTAAAAAGGAAGAGCAGACTGCTACTAAAAAAGCTATGGCCTCCTCCAGCTCCTGTGTTTGCTGCTACTCAGCCTGAGGTTGCAGACTGGTCTGAAGGTCTGGAGGTGCCCTCCATGCTTATTTAGCAGGACTCTGCTGAAAACTGGAGCACTCAGACTGCCACTAGAAGACTGGTCTTCAGCTCCCACTTCTCAGGCCACCGAATGGGTAGGAAGAACTGCTGAGTGGTCTTATGCTGTTCTTCCATAGGTTCTTAAGCAACATGGCAATAAGGTTGATGGAAAATAAACGTTAGTGTCTAAAGAAAGTAAGAAAGTAAAATATAAAGTTATGAATTTAAAAGTATTTAGAAGGGCATGAAGAAAGACCAAAGAAGTATTCAAATTGAAATTATACTAAAATAAAATTTCAAATTAAATTAAATCTAGTTTCACGTTGCTGATTAAATTTTTCATGATACTGTACAAAGCCATCTGGAAAAGCGAAAGAAACCACATGACAAATTTACTGGTTGTCATTTTCTATTTTGTGATTTTAGTGTGTGATCCATTTTAAAGTCTGATATTTAGAGGGTGGTGCCTCTCTACAACTAAAACCTTTTTGATTTTAACTTTATGTCTGCTCAAAGATAAACATCCCTTCAGAGGTTCTACGATCACAGATTGAAATTACTTTTTAAAAAGTTAGTGTCCCCAGGTTTTATTAAAACTACTTCCTTTAAAATGTGGATATTGGTTAAAAATTTGTGTATTTTATTGCATTTTGAATGCACTGGATTAATTCAATTATTAAATGAAATGTGGAAAGTCTTGTTTTAAGATGAAGAACCCTCACTAAATAGAATCTTTGTACCCTAAAATGGCTTTTTAATTCGAAATTTTCAAAAGATGAATTTGGCTAGTTACAACAAACAATCAAAATCCTTACCTATAAATTGCCCTGTTCTAAAGCAAGAATATTGAACTCAGGTATCTAATAGTAAAGCAAAAAGAGATTTCCCTGTTAGTCCTCTTACAGGTTGGTTATTTGATTTTGGAACACTAAAGAAGAATGTGTTTCAGAACAGATATGTTGGTAAAACTGTTTCTGTTGCCAAAAATATAAGAGGGCCACCAACCTGTCGATGTGGTGACCCTCGTTTATAATCCTGTCACTGCACCATCTTTTACCAGTTTTATCCTGGCCCAGGGTTTCATGGCACAGAAAGAAACCTGGCCATCAAACCACAGCATATGAGCAAGTAGATGGCCCAAATGTTTGAAAGCATAAACGTGCCTTTCTCATTGGGCACTGGTTGAGAGGGTTTGAAGCCCATTATTTGTAATTGCAGTTCAGACTAGGAGGAAAAAAAAAAAAAACTGTGTCCAGATGAGACACAATTGGAATGTTTGTGTGGATTTGGGTTTTGATAGCTTCTATCACATTCCATCACTGTTTGTGTGAGCATTTTCCAATCTGCTGTCCCAACATCAAAGCCATTTCTGCATAATTTTTTTTCTCTGTATTGCTTGTTCTTCTCAAAATTTGGTTTTCTATCCTCTTCTCCGCCAGTCTCAGTTAGATTTGCAATTTAATGTATGGATAGTAAAAATGCAGACTCCTAGGAGTTTGGATCCTGAAATGACATTAGAGATGATTGAGTGTAGTATATACTTACTTTTACATTTTTCTTTCCTTTTTATTTCTTGCTCATCAGAAAATGTACCTGTCTTAGATAGAATTTCATTGTTTTCATAATCAAGTTTGATTGCATTATTATTATTATTTGTGTGTGTGTGTGTGTGTGTGTGAGCAACATGGCTGTTTATTCACCTGGGTGCAGGTGGGCTAAGGCCAAAAAGGGCATTAGCAAAGGGCAGTGGGATAGGAGTTGGTTTTATAGGTTTGGGTAGTTTTTTGGGAGGCGGAGCTGTTGTAGAGTAAGTTCAGTTACAGTGGTGGGGATAGGGGCAAGGAGCATACATGCAATTACAATGGCAAGGTTGGGTGAGAGGTATTTACATGATCATAAGAACAGTTAAGATGGCATGGTTGGGTGAGGGGCTTGTCGGGGAAGCTCTGCTGGGCGATCAGGGACAATGGCGAACACAGGCAGAGGGTGGGAGGCATCATCCGGGGCAAGCAGGACTTCAGACTTTCAGGCTCCAGGCTTGCAGATGGAGACCTGACTTACCTTTTTATATACAGAGAAAAAGAATTAGAGAAGAGGGGGTGATAACAGGTTTTATGGGGTGGGGGCAAAGTTTCTCAAGGCTTCTTTGAGCGGGATGGGGGGCAGGGTAGAAACCTAAAAATGGGAAAGAATTTAGACTACTGGGAGATTTTGGGGAAAGGGGTAATATTGTGGGGTTGTTAGAAGGAGCATTTGTCGTATTGACTGATTGGTTACTGCTTGTATACGATTTTGTAAGGAATTGAGAGATTAATTGGTAAAGCACAGGGTTTAAATAAGAGAAGGAGAAAGTTAGTATTAGAGAAGGTTAACTGTGTGGAGGGAGAGCTTTTGTTTTCATGGTGTATGAGGAAGCATGTGGTATCTATAAGCAACCACTTACTTTTATTAACAAGATTGGGTTTCAGCAGAGAACAGGAGCCAGATTAAGAGGGAAATATTAGCTGTAATTGCCTGGAGGAAACGTGTAAACCAGCAACTTAAACAAAAGCAGGGCATGTAAAAGTAAATGAGTACAGTGAATTTGAGCACAGTCAGACAGAAAATAATAGAAACAGACTTTTTGAGGTGTGGTTTAAGTAGTAGGGGTGACTGCATAAAGGTGGAGAAGGCGAGGGGCTGAAAGTAAGTGTGTGAGGTATAAAGAGGAAACTCTTGAGGTTGTGAGAGCTAGAGGGTAAATGGGGCATAGCCTGTGATTTTGAGGGATTTTAGGAGTAGTAGGGCGGCAGCTGCTGCTGTGTGTTGTCTTGAGGGCCAGCCCAAGACTGTTTGTTAGGTTAAGTTGTTTGGATAAAAAGGCTACAGGCCGTGGGCCTGGCTCTTATGTGAGAATGCTAACCGCACAGCCCTGGATTTTAGCAGTGTATAGTGAAAAAGTGTTGAGACACGTTGGGGAGAGTTAGGGAGGGAGCAGTTTTTAGAGCTGTTTTTTAAGGAGTGAAAGGAGGAGTGAGGAAAGGATTTAGGATTCATCGGGCTGGATAAGTTTTCTTTAGTGAGTTTATACAATGGCTTAGTTAGAATAGCAAAACCTGGTATCCAGAGGTGAAAGTAGCAACCACACCCAGGAAGGAGAGAAGCTGCTGTTTGGTGGATAGGGTTGGGGTTTGGGAAATTAACTGGATACAGCTGGCAGGGTTGGCAGGGGATACACAAAACCCCTTTGAGTATAGTTGCTGAAGAAGCAGGAGGGTGAATTAAAAGGCCATGTTGCAATAGACGGGTGATAACAGGCTTTACTTTTAAAGACTGTTGTGGGATGGGGCACTGGGGCTGGGCAGGGTAAGGGTGGTTAGTTTTAAGGGGATGATGAGGGGTGAGTGACTTGTAGCAACGGATGGAAAGGTGGTGTTTTACACTCTAGGCTTAAGGTTGGGGAACATAAGGGGAGCTACTGAGGGAGGTGTGGGTTTGGGGAGGAGGGCAGCAATGAGGTATGGCTGTAGCCCAGGAATAGTTAAGGAGGCAGACAATTTTGCTAGAATATCTCGGCCTAACGGGAACTGGACACGTGGGGATGATTAGGAAAGAACATGGAAAGGAGTGTTGGGCTAATTGACACCAGACTTGGGGAGTTTTGCCGTCAATTCCCACAACAGTTACGGAGGCCAAGGAGACAGGTCCTTGAAAAGGCAGTGTGGAGTGGGTGGCCTCCGTGTTGATTAAGAAGGGGATGGACTTACCCTCCGCCATAGGAGTTACCCAAAGTTTGGCGTCCATGATGGTCCAGGGGGCTTCTGAGATGCTAGGCCAGCGTTAGTCTTTAGCCACCAAGCTGAAGATTGGAGCTTCAGGAGCTCTGGGAGCAGCAACGTGAGTCTGACACTCAACTTTGTGTGGGAGCCCCGCACAGACGGGGCAGGGCTTAGGAGAAATCCCAGGCTTCGGGCATTTCTTGGCCCAGTGGCCAGGTTTTCGACACTTGAAGCAAGGTCCAGGAGGGGCGGCTGGACGCTGCAGTCTGGAAGCTTTGAAGTCTTTGTGAGCGGGTGGCGTGGCTGTGGTTTGTCTTAAGGAAGAGGAAAGCATTTGTAGTTCTGAGATTCACTGCTGCCAGGCAGATTTTTTCCTATTGTTTAACACCTTGAATGTGAGGTTGCTTAATTTCTGTTGCGGCGTTTGAGAGCCAGATTTTAATTTCTGTACCTTTTTGTAATGTTGAGGTTGATTGGGTGTAAAATGCATGTTAAGTTTTTTAGGGGTGAGAGTAGAAGTAAGGATGACATTTAAGTTACTCCAGGTGAGATTGTGAGATTATAGGACTGGATTAAGTATTGGAGGATTTCATGAAAAGGAGCCTAACCGGAGGCCAATTTGGAAAGGTTGGATAAAGCAAAAAGAATGTGCACCCTAACTATGCCTTTGGCTCCAGCCACCTCTGGAAGGGGAATTGTTGGGGAGGGGCAGAGGAGGTAGCTGCGGGACTAAACTGTAAGCTGGGCCACGTATGAGGTGGGGAGGTGACAGGAGGGGAATAAGGAGGTGGGTTGCGGGCAGAGGAAGAGGAGGAAGGCTCTGGGGGCTGGGGTTAGGTTCCAGATTAGGGCCTGGTTTGGACAGGTGGGGAGGAGAACGGCTGAAAGGGTTGATGGACAAGAAAGATTCTGGCTTACCAGCAGAGGAAGGAGGGGCAGACGGAGGGGAAGAAAAGGAGTAGAGATTAGCGGGAGATTGGTGTGTAAAAAAAATGCCTGGACATAGGGAATTTCAGACCATTTGCCCGTGTTGTGACAAAAATTGTCTAAATTTTATAAAATAGAGAGATTGAAAGTGCCATTTTTTTGGCCAGTTGGAGCCGTTGTTTAACTTGTATTTTGGCCATGCAGTGTTACAGAAGAAGATGAGACATTTGTATTTTAGGTCAGGAGACAGTTGAAGAGGCTTGAGGTTTTTTAGAACACAGGCCAACGGAGAGGAGGGAGGGATAGAGGATGGACGATTGCCCATGGTTCTGGAAAGGCAGTAGAGATAAGGAAAATGGGCATGCAACCCAGCCGCTCAAAAGGCATCCCTCGTTGAGCCTGGGTTGAAGCTCGTCATTGGTGAATGGTCAAAGAGAGCGTCCTCTACATTGACCTGCCACCAATATCGGCCATGAGCCTGGTGGGCGAGTGACTAGGGTGAACATCTCCACAATAGTCAAACCCCTGGGGAAACTGGGTCCCAGGATCCGTGACCTATGTAGGAATTTCCAGTCGTGAACCTCACGGAAGAACTTGGTTTACCTGATTTTCCTTGTCTTTGGGGTGGAAAAAGTCGGAAACCGAAAGGGGGAGGAAGTGGAAAGGAAAAGAAAAAGGATGGGAAAGCAAAAAAGAGAGACTGCTTACCAAAATAACCGGTGGTGTGCGTCTGTGGGCTAGTCTGATGACCCCAGGTCGGTAGGTAGATCTCTTCATGAAGGAAGCACAAGAACAGGGAAGGGGGTTTGGTCTCCCGTAGGGCTTCCCCCGTCCCGGGTTTTGGCACCAAATGTTGAAAAAACACGTGGTTTGAATGAAGAGACCTTCCAAACAGGCTTTGTGTGAGCAACATGGCTGTTTATTCACCTGGGTGCAGGTGGGCTAAAGTCGAAAAGGGCATTAGCCTGTGTTATTAATTTTTAAACCTGAAGGACAATAAATATAAAAATGCAACACAAAGAAAAGACATGAATGAAAGGAAGATTGTAATATTGAGTCCTGAATGAGTGATAAATATGAGCTGTCAAAAGCACTGCTTGGGACAACACTGCCATGACATAAATTGCCAGCATGACACAAGGGCAAATGCTGCTGGCCTTCACTGCTTCATTCAAAACTGAGGTGGGGTGTGACAAAGAAATGGACATAGACAAACTCTAAGAAGTTTGCTAATGACATACTCCAAAGAAATATTTAGGGTACATATCATGGTATTATCAACTGAGAATATGCCCTCCCATGCTGTAGAATGTTGTATCAATCTGCTATTGTATCTAGCTGTTTAAAACACTGAAGACAGGCCTGGCGTGGTGGCTCACGCCTGTAATCCCAGCACTTTGGGAGTTCTAGGCAAGTGGATCACCTGAGGTCAAGAGTTCGAGACCAGCCTGTCCAACATGGTGAAACCCCATCTCTACTAAAAATACAAAAATTAGCCGGGCGTGGTGGTGCATACCAGTAATCCCAGCTACTTGGGAGGCTGAGGCAGGAGAATTTCTTGAACCCAGGAGGAGGAGGTTGCAGTGAGCCGAGATAACGCCATTGCTCTCCATCCTGGGCAAAAAGAGCGAAACCTCATCTCCATAAATGAAAACACCAATGACAAAACAGTGCAATCTTACCAGGGGAGAAAAGAAAAAAACGACTCTCTACTTAAAAGTTAAAATTTGTACAGATATCATTGATTTTTGCTTACCATCATAGGTTACTCTGTCATAAATTTAGCATGTACTATATATACAAATATTTGTTTCTTTCATTTCTAACAGTTATACATCTTATACTTACAATGTACTTCACCATACTCCTTCCAGAACAGCCACCTTTCTTATTATTTTACTGCCCTCATGACATAATACTGTAACTACCTACCGGTCTAAGACAAAGGGAACCTTTCCAGAAGAGCTTTCAACTTTTTCTCTTTTGCCTGGGAGTATGTCTCCTCTCTTACCTCTATTTTGTCCTTGTAGGTGATAAATACCTTGTGAGTGTTGTTGTCTATCTGTAATGATAGTAGAATCTGAGCATTAATATTTATTTAGGTGGACCATGCACAACTTCTAAAATTCAAAATTTATTTTCATAACCAAGATTACAGTAAATTTGTTAAGCATGTACAAGGTTTGGAGGCTTATTGGCTTAATAGGTTCAATCCATAGAAAAGGATAACTGACTACCTACTCAAAAGCATCCTACCTTGAGAGTCAGCTAAGTGGGGAAAGAAAGAATATGCTTTGCTCTTCAGACAACCTTTGTATCAGTGTTTCAGCAATATACCTCACTACTTATTCCCATTTCATTTCATTTCTTCTCCTTGTATATTGACTTTGCCTCTTCTGGGACAGTAGAGTTAATCTTATAGGGAGACCTAATGCCAAAAATTCCTTAGAATAGTATAAGGCTGTGCAGTGACTGGCCCTTAGCTCTCTTGTCTCTCATTCTACCACCGGCTTCTGAGTGGTTCGCATTCATACATTTTGAAAACCACTTCCAGTTCCTGAAATGGACCAGGATTCTTCCTCTTCTTGTCTTTTTCTTCTTCTTTCTCTTTTTCTTTCTTTCTTTTCTTTTCTTTCTATTTTTTTTTAAACAAGGTCTCACACTGTCACACAGGCTGGAATACAGTGGCATGATCATGATCACAGTCACTCTACATCCCTGACTCAAGCAATCTTCTCACCTCAGCCTCCTGAGTAGCTGGAACCACAGGCATGTGCCACCATGCCAGACTAGTCGTTTTTTGTTGGTTTGTTTTGTTTTGTTTTAGTAGAGACAAGGTCTCACGCTGTTGCCTAGGCTGGTTTCAGGCTCCTGAGCTCAAGTGATCCAACCGCCTCAGCCTCCCAAATTACTGGGATTACAGGTGTGAGCCACTCCACCCAGTCAGACCAGGATTCTTTCAAGTTTTGGTTACATTACTTATAGCATTCTCTATTCTTGGAATGCTCTCCCTATCT
This sequence comes from Cacajao melanocephalus, assembly GCA_963573385.1. Lineage (NCBI taxonomy): Eukaryota > Metazoa > Chordata > Mammalia > Primates > Pitheciidae > Cacajao > Cacajao melanocephalus. The sequence continues at coordinate 26,255 of CAUYLG010045012.1, read as the reverse complement.
GATTACTCTAGGAAAGCTCCCTGACATTTTTTCAAGGCTTTGTTAAACCATAAAATTAAAAAAATAAAAAAGCATTCCTTGTGATGAATTTTCCTGGCCTGTGCTTTGTAATGTTCTAGGCGCCTACATGCTCCATGCTTCTTCAATAATAATAACACTTTATGTGTTTTAAATCATTTACTCATCCTGACAATCCTGTTTAGTAAACAACTGTAATTATCATCAGTCCTATTTTATGCATGTAGAATATAAGGCAAAGAAAATTAAGTTACTTACCCAATGTCTCACAGCTAATGATAGAACAAATTTTGAAGAGGTCTGTACCAGGGCTGTTCATTAGAAATCTAATATGAACTAAAAATGTAATGCAATTAAAAAAAATTCTCAGGTAGATATTTTACCAAATCAAAAAGAAACAGGTAAAATTTATTCTACAGTTATTTTATTCTGAATATAATTTCAACATATGATCCATATAAAAAATGAGATTAAAAATTTTTTTTTTCATACCAAGTTTAAAATCCAGGGTATATTTTACACATAAAGCAGATCTTGATTCAGACTAGCATTCTAAATCACATGTGCCTAATTACTACTTTTATTCAACAGCACAAGTATTTACTCTTAATTACAGCACCCCTCATTGTATTGAAATAGTTTTACTTGCCTACCTGCCCCATTCTACTGTGTGCATCTTTACTGGGTGAAGAATGTGCTATTTATTGCTTTGTTTCAAGTATATAGACTAGTTAGTGCCTAAGACATTGAAACAATAAATGCTTATGGAATTTTGTTGCAGTATTGCAGTGGCTTCAGACTACAGAGATATTTGGATACTCTTTTTTAGCAATTGTTGTAGAATTGAAAATATAAGGGATTCAAAATGCTTGGCCAAATTTCTAAAAGGCATGTATTTGCCTTTTAGACTTCTGAGCAGGCCATACGAGGAGATTTGGAAGCTATCCAGGAAGTTAGTTGTAGCCCCTACGGACAGTAGAATATGCCAGGTTTCCACTTTAAGAATGCATGTAAATGCCATGATTTTCACTAAAACCACGTATCAATAGAATAATTGAAAGTGTGACCCAAAAGTGTTCTGAAACGTTTCCTAATTATTATAACTTATTGTATTTTTCTATCATTATTTAGTAGAAAAAGGGGATACAATTAGCATTGCAATATTTTGGTAAAATCGTGAATGGGATCATGCCTCATACATAGTAGGTGCCTAATAAATATTAATCCGATTTGATTTATTTGGGCCAGGGTTAGTAAGCTCAACTTCTACTAGTTTCTGTTATTTATTTGAGAACCTATTCAACTTGCCATCATTGGGACAAGCTGGGACAGTTCCTTAAAATGAACTCTATTATAATCAAATTGTTCCATCTGTTTTCCCTAAATGAAAGAAGATTCCCTTGATGCTAGTCAATGAGTGAGGGCTCCTTGACTCAGAACCAGATGCAAGCTTTTTACCAGCCTTCTATTTCAGCCCAATTACATTCTTGGCAGCCTGTGAGACTCATGGGGTAAACTTTTTACAACAATTATCAATATCAGCCAATTTTTCAGAATGGGCAGGAATAAACTTCAATGGCTCCAGGATGAGTTTTCTGTCTTCCAAAGGCTCTGTCTGGCTGACTGCCATGGAGAATATGTAGGAGCATAAAGGCTTCTGTTTTATGTAACACTCTAGAAATCAGCTAACTTTATGACTACTTAGAGTTTTAAGATTTTTATCAATCTAAATTAACTATTTAATATTGGTTTAGGCTACTTTTTTGTGACATATAGAACATTATTTTTATTCCTGTGATACAGAGCTCCAAAGTGTGTGTGTGTACATTACATTGCAGTGACTGGAGTCTGGTCTATTGTTGACTCCCTCATAAAGCTATTGTGGTAGAAAGGAAGAAAGCATCTTACTGGTGGGATATAAGCTCAGTAAAAACCTGGAACCTTTGAACTCCCATTGTGTTAGTGTGTATGCATTAGGGTGGAAGATTCTATTGGAAGTAGAGTGAAAATTTATGGTGTTATGAGATGACATCATGTCCTTTAACTCAGAAATGACTAAATCCTGTCAATATCTAGCAATCCCTATACATTGTGATCTCAGGTAGATCATTATGCAATGGCAATGACAATTATAAACACACACTACTCTACTATTCACTGAATATTCATAATTGCAAAAGGGAAATTGTTTCTTAAATTGCAGTAGGACACCAAGATTTTTCTCAAGGTTTAAGAGAAAACTTCTGTTTTGAGAAGTTTGAAAATGAAAGCAAAGAAAGCATTCATATGAGAAGAAAAGAAGGGAAGAAGACATGAGTCCTCTGGCCTCTTAGTCAGGCTCTAATGGGTTCAGCCCACAGAGGTAGAAATTAGAAGACATCATAGACCATATCAACTTGAACTTCTTGGAAACTCAGCCACAGAGTTTCTGAAGCATGAGAACAGACTAATACAAAAAGTCACTTTTGTTAGGCATTAGCAAAGAACTTGGAGGCATTGTTCCCTTGCCTTATGGATCTGTAGAACTTTGAACTTAAGAGTAATGAATTAGGGTATCTCACAGAAGAAATTTCAAAGGAGCAAAGCATTCGAGATGTGGCCAGGCTGCTTCTAAAAGCCTTTGTTCATATGTGTGAGCAAAAAATGACCTGAAACTGGAACTTACATTTAAAAGAAAAACAGAGTGTAAAAGATTAGAAAACTTGCAGCCTGTCCATGTGATAGAAAAGAAAAGCCCATTTGACAGGAAGGATTTCAAGCAGGATGCAGAAATTTGCGTAAGTAAAGAGGAGCCAATTACTAATAGCCAAGACAATGGGGAAGGAGTCTCCAAGGCATTTCAGAGACATTTGTGGCATCCAACCCCATAACAAGCTCAGAGGCCTTGGAGGACTAAATGGTTTCATAGGACAAGCCCAGGGCCCCACTGCCCTGTGCAGCCTTGGAACACTCCTTCCCACATCCCACTCTGCTTTAGCCCGAACCAGAAATTTTCAGCCTAGCCATTTGATAGAAAAGAAAAGCCATTTGCAGGGGAGGAATTCAAACAGGCTGCAGAAATTTGCATAAATAATGAGGAGCCAATTACCAATAGCAAAGACAGTGGGGAGGCCTTGAAAGAGTTTCAGAGACCTCCATGGCAGTACTTCCCTCACAAGCCCAGAGGCTTAGGAGTCTGAATGGTTTTGAAGGCCAAGCCCAGGGCCCCGCTGATCTGTGCAACCTTAAGACACTGCTCTCTGCATCCCAGTCACTTTACCACTAGCCATGGCTCAACAAGGCTCAGGTACAGCTCAGGCCACTGCTTCAGAGGATGCAAACTGTAAGTCTTAGTGGCTTCCAAGTGGTGTTAAGCCTGTGGGTGCACAAAATGTCAAAGTTGAGTCTTGAAAGCCTCTGCTTAGATTTCAGAGAATGTGTGGAAAAGTCCAGATGTCCAGGCAGAAGGCTGCTGTAGGGGCAGAGCCCTCATGGAGAACCTCTATTAGGGCAGTGTGGAAGAAAAATGTGAGGTTGGAGTCCCCACACAGAATCCCCACTGGAGCACTGTCCAGTAGAGCTATGACAAGAGGGTTAGCATTCTTTATAACCCAGAATGGTAGATCTACCAATAGCTTACACCCTCAGCCTGGAAGAGCCACAGGCATGCAACACCAGACCATGAGAGCAGCTATGGGGGCTAAACTCTAGAAAACCACAGGAGCAGAGCTTCCCAAGGCTTTGGGAGCCCTCCTTTTGCATCAGTGTGACGTGGATTGAGACAGGGAATCAAAGAAGATTATTTTGGAGCTTTAAGATTTAATATCTGCTTTTCTGGGTTTCAGGATTGCGTAGAGCATATAGCCTCTTTCTTTTGGCCAATTACTCCATTTTGGAAAGGGAATATTTACCCAATGCCTATACCTACGTTGTACCTTGGAAGTAACTAACTTGTTTTTCATTTTGCAAGCTCATATGCAAAGGAATTCTCTTTGTCTTGGATAAGACTTCAAGTTAATACTGGAGTGAGTTAAGACCCAGGGGGCCTCTTAAGAAGGTATGATTGTGTTTTGAAATATAAGAGAGACATGAGATTTGGAAGATGCCAGGGGCTGAATAATATGGCTTGGATCTGTATCTCTGCCCAAATCTCATGTGGATTTGTAATCCCCAATGCTGGAGCTGATGCCTGATTTGAGATGATTGGATCAAGAGGGCGGATTTTCCATTCCATGCTGTTTTGTGATAGTGAGTGAGTTCTCATGAGATCTGACGGTTTAAAAGCATGTGGTACCTCACCACCTTCCCTCATTCTGCAGCCATATAAGACATGCCTGCTTCCCCGTTGCCATCCGCCAGAATTGTAAGCTTCCTGAGGCATCTCCAAAAGTAGAAGCCAGTATACTTTCTGTGCAGTCTATAAAGCTGTAAGACAATTAAATCTCTTTTCTTTATAAATCATCCAGTCTCAGGTATTTCTTAATAGCATGTAAGAACAAACAAATACAGAGAGCCAGTGAATCACATGGCAAGAGTGGAAGCAAGAGCATTAGGGTTAAGATGCCACACATATTTAAATAGCCAGATCTTGCAAGAACTCACTGTCATGAGGACAGCACCAAGGATATGGCACTAAATAATATGTGAGAAACTTGCCCCTGTAATCTAATCACCTCTCACCAGGCCCCACTTCCAAAATTGGGGATTGATATGCAGTATGAAATTTAGAGAGTACAACATCTAAACTATATTAACACTGATACAAAAATCCTCAACAAAATACTAACAAACTGAATTTAGCAACATGTTTAAGAGATTATACACCATGACCCACTGGGATTATTCCTGTGCTAGGATGGTTTAACACATAAAAATCAATCATGTCATGCACCACATTAACAGAATGAAGGATAAAAATTACCTGATCATCTCAATTGATACAGAAAAAGAGCATTTAACAAAAATTAATATCCTTTCATGAGGAAAATTCTCAACAATCTAGGAATAAAAGGAAACTATTTCAATATAATCTAAGCGACCCATGAGAAACCCAGAGCACACATCATTCTTAATGGTGAAATTACTGAAAATTTGTCCTTGAAGATCAGAAAAATGATAGGATTCTCACTTTTGCCAGTTTTATTCAAAATAGCACTGGAATTTCTAATCAAGGAAATTACCCAAGAAAAAGAAATAAAAGCCATGGAAACTAGAAAAAAGAGGTAAAATTACTTCTATTTATAGATGATATGTTCTTATACTTAGAAAATTCTAAAGATTTCTAAAAAGTTTGCTAGAACTAATTTAAAAAATAATCAAAGTGACAGAATACAAAGTCAATACACAAAAATTAGTTACATTTTGATACACTAACAATGCAAAAAAAGAAATTAAGAAAATAGTTCTATTTATAAAAGCACCAAAAGGAATAAAATATTTAAGAATTTAGTTATCTAAAGAGATAAAAGTATTGCATTCTAAAAGATACAAAGCATTTCTGAAAAAAATTAAAGATACAATTAATGAAAAGATATTTCATGTACATGGATTGAGAGACAATATTGTTAAGATGTCAATAATGTCTAAAACAATATATACAGATTAATGCAGTCCTTATCAAAATCTCAGTGATTTTTTGCATAAATAGACAAACCCATCCTAAAATTCATATAGAATCTTCAAGTATCCAAATAATCAGTACTGACCTCAATATGGAATAACAAAGCAGTGAACTCACACTTCCTGATTTCAAAATTTAGTGCAAAGCCACAGAAATCAAAACAGTGTGGTGCTGGTGTGTTAGCCCTTTTTGTGTGTTGCTATTATACATATAAAGAAATACCTGAGACTGGGTAATTTATAAGGAAAAGAGGTTTAATTGGCTCACGTTCCGTGGGCTGTATAGGAAGCATGGTGCTGGCCTCTACTTGGCTTCTGGCGAGGCCTCAGGAAGCTGTCAATCATGGCAGAAGGCAAAAGGGTAACTGACATCTCACATGGTGAGCAGGAGCATGAGAGTGGAGGCAAGTGCCATACCTTTTAAACAACTAGATCTCATGTGAACTCAGAGTGAGAACTCACTCATTACCAAAAGGATGGCACCAAGCCATTCATGAGTGATCCACTCCTGTGATCCAGTCAACTTCCACTAGGCCCCACCTCCAACACTGGAGATTACATTTCAATGAGATTGGGAGGGGACAAAGAGCCAATTTACATCTATTGGCATAATAACAGACATATGGACCAATGGAATAGAACAGAGAGCCCAGAAATAAATTCTCAAATATGTGGTTAAATTATTTTCAACAAGGGTGTTGAGACCTCAATGGGGAAAGGACAGTATTTTCAACAAATGTTGTTGGGAAAATTGTATGTCTACATGCAATCAAATGGAATGGGATTGTTACCTAAAATCATGTTTCAAAACTAACTCTAAGTGAATCTATCACAGAAGTGTTAAACCTAGAACTATAAAACTTTTAGAAGAAAGAAGGACAAAAGCCTCAAGACATCGGCTTTGGCAATATTTCTTGGATATGACATCAAATGCACAGACACAAGAAAAAATATACAAATTGGACTTATAAATTTTTTTTCAAGTGTGCATCAAAAGACACCATCCACAGAGCCATAAGCCAATTCATAGATTTGGAAGAAATACTTGCAAGTCTTATCTATAATAAGGGATTAATATCTAGAACATATAGAAAATGCCTACAACTCAACAAGAATAACAAAACAAACAGCATAATTAATAAATGGACAAAGGAGTTACATGAATTTTTTCCAAAGAGATATGCAAATATCCAATAATCACATAAAGGGATGCTCAATGTCACTAATCATTAGGAAAGTGCAAGTTAAAACCACAATCTGATGCCACATGATTGCACTATGCAGTATGATGCGTACTATCAAAAAGAAAGTAAATGGAAAATAATATTTGGTGATGATGTGGAGAAACTGAAAGCCTTACACGGTGTTGGTGAGAATGTAAAATATAGCTGCTGTGGAAAACAATATGATATTTCCTCACAAAATTAAATACAGTAATTAAATTACTGTATAATCTAGAAATTATTCTTCTGGATAAATATCCAAATGAATTGAATGCAGAGTCAAAAAAGATTTTAGGTACCTCTATTCATAGCAGCATTATTCACAAAAGCTAAAATGTGGAAGCAGCCATTGATGGATGAGTTGGATAATCAAAATGTGGTATATACATACAATGGGATGTTATTCATCCTTAGAAAGGAAGGAAATTCTGACATATGCTACAACAGGGATGAATCTTCAGCACAGTATGCTAAGTGGAATAAGCCTGCCACAAGTAGACACTGTATGACTTTATTTATGTGAGGTACTTGGTCAAAATCATAGACACAGAAAGTAAAATAATGATTTCCAAGAACTGGGGTAATGAACAAAGAGTTATTTAGTGGGTACAGATTTTCAGTTTTGCAAGATGAAAGGGGTTCTGGAGATAGATGTTGGCAATGATTATCCAACAGTATGAATGTACTTAATACTATTCAATTGAAAACTTAAAATGGTTAAGATGATAAATAGTAAATTTTATATTGTGTGCCATTTACTGCAAGTAAAAAATGAGGAAAAAAGACACATGTTTAATTTTAAATAAAAACACCTAGACATAAATTTTTGATATGATAATATATGGTCTCGCATAAGCCCCAAGAGGGCTTAATCAAATTTGCTCCAGCTTTATGGCCTGTGGCCTTCTTTGACCCTTTGAAAGTCATCACTCGATAATTGCTGAGGTTCAAAAGTGGGTCTGCATCAGTCTAGTACAGAGTCGCTCCACTTTTAGCCGTATGGTGTTGTGCTGCTACCATAGTTTCTCACATTTATGAATTGACACTGACAAGGCTGAAACAAACAGTAGCATGCCCTCTGCAGAGGAGACATGAATGCATACACACCTGAATTCGCCATGTTCAGACCTCAGCTATTTCCCCTAGTAGAACAAATTTTGGTACTACAGGGAATGATGGGAGCTACCCCTTCAACTACAGCCTCTGGGTACTGCAGGTCATAACCAGGTAGGGTGAGTGCTAGAAGAGGGTGGAGACCAAGTAGCAGCATCCCCTGGGGCAGCTATAGAACTTTCACTTCCAGATTGTGTTTAAAGTCTGTCACCCACTGGAATGCTGGCTCCCCTTTTCTCTTAATTGTATGATATTAGTCCAGTTTATTAAGTTCCCTGGAGTTCAATTTTCTCTTTGTAAAAAGTTTCATTAATGTGAGAATTAAGTGACACAAGTATAAATGTCTAACAAAATGTCCTTCCCATTGTAGGTGTTAAGAAATGGCTGTTTTAATGTACTGCATAACTTAATTTTTTTCTTACTGATCAGGTCATAGGTACCTTTTCCCCTACCCCTTCATACTTCCTAGGGACATGGTAAACACTGAACAAGTAGTTTATTGAGATTGGAAAAATGTATTCATTATAGTGTTACTTGTTTGTTCTATCAGAACACTTTGATAGGAACAAAAATGGAATTTTCTATATCATATCTGTATCTGTGAAGACAGCTATCTATCCTTTTATCATATTTGTGCTTCCAGCTGTGCTCAAAAGCAAATGTTACGAAGTTAAAATGCAGGTGAAGTGAGGCAGGATCTGCAGATTGTGGTTCTTATCTGCTTAATGATGTGTTCAGTAAGTGTCATATTAGGAAGAAGAACAGGAAAGCTCATCTTTTTGAAGCAGAAACATAATATTCAGTGCAAAGAATCTCATATCATGTTTTCTAAAAAATTGTGAGAGAAAAAAATGGTGAAATAAAATGCTTAAGGAGAGACATCTGTTCTCTCTGATTCTTTAACCCACTTTAAACTTGGAGAAGCAAAGAAAAGCGACAGTTTAACTCTTGTGTTTCTTTAGGTCCAGATCTTTAGCTCTTACATAAAAGTGAGCAAGCTGCTGTCTGTGCAAACAGGTGGCTTGAATTAAATATGATGCTAAATCTTAGAACAAGTATAGGGATGGCAAGAAGTAACAAAATTAAGAAAACACAGGGTACTTTTAGTAAGATGAGAAATGTCAGCCATAAACTGTGCTAAGAAGATAAAATATGAAAATATATGTTCAAAAATATCTAAGCACCTTCATGCTTCACATTTGCCTCTGGTAGTTCTATCATCAGGTGTGCTCACTCCAAAGAAGAGATGAAGCACCATTACTCATGTGCCCCTTTCAACATACTACTGTGGGTCAACTAGGTCCATCATAGAACAGTATTAGGAAAGATCCTTTATGTCATGAATAAAGAGTTGCTCAACTATGGCTTAATTATGATCTAATAGTGACTCCCTTAGCTTGGTAAAGTAAATCATTTAAAGCTTGAAGCTAAGTAGAAAGGCAAAAGAACACACAGGTACGAGGGAGGGTAAGCTTAAGGAGCAATATAATAGGCATCATTTATTCATTAAGAGATAACCAGCATTCCAGCAACCAGACTGGCCTTGAAATCCTAATTCAGATGTTTTAGTTGCTGATTCTTCATTGGGTTCAATGAGGCTTTTTTGATGACTTTCTTCATTATCGATGAAGTGTAGTTATTGGACAAGATGACCTCGTTGGTTCCTTCCAGCTCTTTGAAACATTTTGGAGCCAATTATTTTGTCAACTTTATTCTCAGAGGTCCTTTATAAAAGCAGTATATAAAATTTACTGATAAAGTAATTAACTCTTTTTGACTGTCTTTCTTCAGTCAGATTAATATTTTCAAGGTTCATCTATCTTATACTATGTATTATTATTTCATTCCTTTTTATTGATAAAAATACTTCATTATATAAACATACTACCTTTGTATGACTAATGTATTTAATATTATCAATTTATTCAGAATATATATACTCTTTGTGGAGCTCTATATTAGTAGAGGTAAGGATGAGAAGATTCAAATTAAAGAAGAATTACACATAGCAACTATAACACAAGAATAAATCCTTTTTGCTTCAAAGTTGGTAAAAAGTTAAACTTTACTTGCAGTAGTTGAAACAAATACCAGGCAAATGGCACGTTGTTTTGTTTTATATTCCACCAGAAGTTTTGGTTTTACAGCCAAGTAAATCTAAAGTTTTGTATTTTAAACTTTTGTCACCTCAGTTTTTTCCTTTTTGGTCATCACTATTTTTTCATGTGCCTTTAAAAAAATAACAAATTTACTGAGATATAATTTTATTGTGTCTATTTATATAGTATAATGTTATAAGGTTATATATATCTGCATACATAGTAAAGTAATTACTATGGGATAACAAATTAGCATATTCATCATCTCACATAGTTACCCATTTTTCCTCCCTGTGATAAAAACAGCTATGAGATTCACCCTTTTAAAGTGTACAATTCATTGGTTTTTAGTGTATTCATAGAATTGTCTAACCATCACTGCTGTTCATCTCCAAAATGACTTCATCATCTCTGAAGGGATTACATAGCCATTTCTGATTCTCCTCACCCCCAGTCTTTAGCAATCACTAACCTACTTTCTATTTCTATGGATTTTACTATTTGAACATTTCCTATAGATTGAATTATGCCTTAGGCATATCTTTATGGCTAGCTTCTTTCAGTTACAGTAATATTTTTAAGGTTTATTCCTCTTGTACTACCATGTGTCATTCCTTCGTTCATCTTTATTGATATATAAATACCAATATTAATATATGGATATACCACATGTTATTGATTCATCAATTCATGATACTGGGATGGCTTCCATTCATTATAGCCTTACTACCTTAATATCTTCTTTTTTCTTTTTATTACTGTTTGGGCAATTAACCTCTGGGATTTTACTCTTTTCTTGCTTTGATGTCTCATCAAGTGCATATATGAATTCCAAAATGCTCAAAATGGGAATACTTAGATACTAATTCATATATAAATACAAAATGTATACTCAGTCTCATTTTAAGTAATTGGATAAATAAGGAGATTTGAATATTTTCTTCTATAAAGAGTATATAGCCATTTTGATGGTTAATGGTAGTATCTGATAACAGTAAGGATGAAATATAGGTGGAGCGAGGAATTAAAAACTGCTTACTAAATCATTGTAGTCAGTTACATTACCTCCATCACTACCCTGCTCAAGATCACTTTATTGGCTACATACTCTGTGCAAGATACTTCATTTTTAACATACATGATAGTATTTGATACTGAAACAGCTTATTTGGGACATGTAGGGTTTTAAAATTTACCTCAGATGACAAAAGCAAATTACAGATAGCTAATATAACCAACTCCAAAATTAAATACTTTAATGTAGAAGAGTCAGATTTTCAACCCAAATGTCTAAAACTTACTCCTTCTTCCTTCTTTCACTGGCTTATACATCTATCTATCTATCATCTATCTATCTATCTATCTATCTATCTATCTATCTATCTATATGTATGTGTGTATGTGTATGTGTGTGCATGTGTGTCTGTGTGTGTCTGTGTGTGTAAAACTGATATTGTTTGGGAGGAATTCATAATTCATGGAAGAAGTGGACTTTCAAATTGCTCATGATGTTAGGTAGGGAAAATTTGATTAATCATGATGAGAGGTGAGGTATGGTCAGTAGTTTGAGGAAAGCAACCACAGCAATAAATGTACTCACCACATTCATGTCCTAACACTGATTGATATTAAATTGTATGTTTAGAGTTTATCCTCACTGGCAATCTTGCTTGTAAATTCAGCCTGCTCCTTGGCCAATCTGATTACTCTTAACAACTCAACAGGAGACTTGAAACTTTAATGGAGATTTGTGATTCTCCCAGGGCATATATCTATATCTTCTCAGCAGTGTCAGACTGATCTGCTGCCAACATGTTTTTCCCCCTCTCAGTAGAATAAATCTCTGACTACACAACCTGGCAAAAGTTCACATTTCTCCTGGCAAGCTTCCCCAATGGGCATCAAATGTCTTGAGATTTCAGATAAAATCATTTTTCTCCAGGGGAAACATGACTTATGTAGATGATGGGACCTCAAACAGCAAACCCTGCTCAGAATTTTAGCAATTTCTAAAACATATTTCCTATCACAGACCCATTTTTTTTTTGCCACCAGTGCCCTCCCACACACACACAGGTGCACACATACATGTGTACATATATAACCAATTTTCCTGTACTTACTGCATTATGAAATACCAACTTATGATGAGTTTTGAAAGGCACTGTTTTGTTACGAATAAAACCCTCCATAAGTAAACTAGTCATTATCAATGCACACTCATTGTGTAATAGATCCGTTTTCTGTGTCACTTAGCTAACTTTGATCATTTTCTATCATCCAGAAAACAACTCTCCTTACTTAAAAACCAGCATATAATCAATGCTTGGCAGTAGCTGGCATGTGATTTAGGTCTGCGCCTAATCAGCACACTGCATACCATTAATGTGTGGCACAGCAATGAGTACCTGGACAATCTATGACAATGAGAGCAAGGGACCTCTTACTGAGAACCCTGGAAAATATAGTCTTGATTTTGTTTATGTTGTCTTGAAAATGAGAGACTGTAGGGATTCCATATGCTGTAGTCATTTTTTGAACCTAAAGAGAAAGCTTGTCTGAATGGAGTAAACCAAAAGAAAACTATGGTAAGATATTATTCATGCCCCTGATGACAACACTGAAGTATCTGTATCAAGTCGTGCATGTCTGCATGAACCCCACATGCAGTCAACCAGCTCAGGAATTCATCTCATTCAGGTTGGAGTTTCTGAATAGTCCTTTACTTTTCTCCCACCTTCTACTTGAAAAGAAATAGTCCTTTATTTTTCTCCCACCTTCTACTTGAAATAGAAAATGGTAACAATGACTTATCTTTGCATTCTTATCTGATCATCCTTCTTCTAAAATATTAACTTGTATAATAGCTGTTTACAGTTAGGTTAGTTACATCCTAGGCATAAGAACAAATATGATTAAGTCCATTCTACGATTTTAGGCTCAGCAGCATTTTTCCTTAATCATAAGTTTTTCTTATAAACTTTAACACTGTGCCAAAAAATAAAACTTAAAGCCTACATATGGTTGAAAAGTGATATTATCCAAACAAAAACAACAATATATGGCCCAGAGTTATTGCATCATTTCCACTAAACTTAGCCTTAGAACTAGCTAGTGTTTTGATATTAGTAACTGTCGTATAACTATTTCTTTATAAGCATTTTCATATATTTTATATTCCTGCCCTTCATTCTCAAGTCTGATTGTTGTTAAGTATGTTAATTTAATTATTCCTTCTGTCACTTCTTTCAGTGTAGTTTCTGTTAAAATGAATGCAATGCTACCAATTTATTCAACTAAATCAATTTTCTATTAAGTCTTACTTTATGCTTTAATTATATACTTGGTTTGCAGTGATCAATTCTTCTCTCTAGAGATTTAATTGAAATATGCAGAAAGTGATAAAGGTATGCCATTATGCATTTGAAGAGTCACAGCATCTGTTGTTTAGATGTATGAAATAGTTTTCCAGACAACAAAATTCTTCAGTACTACTCTATGCAATTATGTTTAGAACTATAATATCTATTAATATGTTCCTTTTGTCTGCATTTTAAACACAGCCACTTTTTCTTTATATATTTCAGTTGTGGTATTTCAATTTATTTTTCTTTCTATAATGTTAATTGAGAATGTTAAGCATTTGAAATAGCCAACGGTGAATTTTTAGTAACAGAGTATAATGCCTAATCTGTAATTTTAAGAGAATAAAGTCTGATCTAAACTTTGATATATCATGATTGCAACTATGTGTTTTATAAGAGAACACATCAAAATTGTCAGTTATTTTCCCTTGACATGTTTGCATTACACAATTTTCCACAATGAATGCATATTATTTTAAAATCAGAAAATGTAAAATATTATCGTCTTTGATCCATATGTTTTTTTTAATCATCTTTCATATGCTGATATTAACAATGACTAGAGAAACATTTTCATAAGGGTAAGAAAACTTGCTTAAGTTTTGCTGGCACTAGTAACACATCCATCTGTCCATTCAACTGAAATACTAATGGAAAGACATCACATCTTGAAAAGAAAGACATAGCTTTATCAAAGATGTTGAAGAGTAAACATGTTTGTCGATGGAACAATGTCAATAGTCTAGGGACATTAACTAAAGTTTCTGGACTGACTGTGAAAGATTTAAGCAAGATAATAAAATAGCTAAGTGATGGATGGTTAGGCTGTGCTGGTAGATATTTAAACACAGGAATTCAGAGCTTTAAATGACAGTCAATGTTGCAGGATCAAAGCACAAATTAAATGTGTAGAGTTCATTTTGAGTTTCTAATTTACAAGTTTGATGAAGGATTATTTGATTTATGACTAAGTTAATGAAACATCACTATGCAATTTAAGGTCATTTTACTAGCAGCATGGATATTAAAATTAAAACCTTAAGAGAAAGCAGGGAGGTGTTTGGAATGGAGGGAGGACATATTTTAAGTGAGTAACGGTGAGAGGTCTAAGATTTCACCCTGCTTGCAAATTAACAAGTTAGCCTGCCAAAGTGTGTGTGGCTATATAAAATTGAGGCATTTGGGTCAGAGACAAAAAGTGTTTATTATTCACAGCAACAGTCAAATCATTACAGGGCAATGAAGTGTTATAATGAGGTGTATTGCTGGAGTGGAACCCCACAATACGAAAGCTTTAATTTTAAATAGGATTGCTGGTGATCTCCTATTCTCCTAAAAAACCACTAAAGACTAAGATCAGCTCAGTTTAATCTTTTCAGAATGAGGAAGAAATGATGACAATATAGTAGCTGACACAAACTAAATAGAGGGAAACAGAAGTGATTTAGATATTTGCCTAGCCTCTTTTATCCTCTATATTTTGCAGTTTAGAAGTTACTTTAAAACAAGCCCTATTTTCTGCATGTATCACTGGAGTGTAGACCTTTGGGATCATATAAACACACCAATCTTTATATTCATTTCATATGAGATGCTCAAGTGGAAGAGAAGGCGTGAATCTGCTTACATCTTTCCTTTGCCTGATGATTTCAATAGACTGGACCATTCAAGGAGATTGTTGAGTATATGAGTATGAAGTCAAGAAACTTTTGGTAAAAGTTTTAACTGAAGAAAGTTAAGAATCAGTTAAAGCTGTTGCTTATGCTACTATTATGCAAACAACCCTTCTGGTGGGAAGAGATATTTAAAATTCTAGAGAGAGATTTTATTTTCCTCTTATGCAATCTTTTTGCAAATAATCCAAAGAATGAAATGATCATGTGAAAATTGCTGCTATTCACATTTTAGCTACAAATCAAAAACATCATTTAGTTGAGTGGCTATCAACTGCTCCATTATCTAGCCTGAAAAAGGCTCTTTATCACAGGAAGTGCCATTCATAGGATTGGCACATCCACAAGAATTAATAATGATTGCTTACAAATATGATGACTTTTAAATGAAAATGACCTTTATTCTGGCTACTTTTTAGGTAACTGCTTTTATTTTGGATATCTAACTTTATCTTATTTACCAGGAATTTGATTCAATTTTTAAAAAATGTGTATTTCTCATGCCATGTTGTAAAACAAAACCATACCATTTAGGGTATATGGCTATTTTGGAAATCCAAAAGAACAGTCTTTTTGTTACACTGCAATGATTGGTGATTAACATTTATAAATATACTAAGTAAAAAATATGTTTTTTAAATGAGGCAAACAAAAAATAGTCTGACATAGATTCCAGCAAACTTTTTATTTAAAGATCTAGAGGGTAAATATTTTAGGCTCTGTGGGCAGTATGGTCTCTGTTGCAGCTACTCAGCTATGTCATTGTAGTACACAAGCAGCCATCAACAATAAATAGCTGTGGCTGTGTTCTTTACAAAAACAGACCTTGGAAAGCCAGATTGGCCCAATGCTAGTTTATGGACCCCTGATCTAGTATACTATAAACCAAAAATAAAACCCTAAGTCCCCTGACAGACCAAACACACTCCCTCTTGGCCAAGGGGACCCTGGAGAAACCTGAAACCTGAATTCTTGACCATGATGGGAAGGGATGTTGGACATATTTCATTATATCTCCTTCCTTTTGGAATTTAAGTACAACTGACCAGCATTCAGGTTAAAATAGAGATCATAAGATGAACAAAACTGTCTCTTTGTGGCAAATCATAAACAAGACAAAAGGCCACGAAAGACAAGGATTAAGTCACACCCTATAAACCACAAAATCTTGTAAAACTGGTGGTTTTTTTTTTTTTTAATTAGCCTGGTACTATTTGGCTTAATTTCTAACCTGATTCTGATATAGCATCACAGGACAGAGAGCAGACCCTGAAGAAAATAAAATAAAAATATTTTATCTCCAAATACATTTTTTGATATATTTTGAAATGGCCCCACAAAGCCATCTTTTGTAGAGAAAATTTGGATCTGCAGAGAATCTCTGTTAATGCAGCCAGACCTTCCCTTCCCAAACCTTTCCCAGAACTAGGGGAGATTAACTGAGAGTCAGACAACTTTAATGTCTGAAAAGAGACCTTTGCCATCTATTTTCTCTGAAGGTTGCTACCTATGAGGCTTCATCTGCATAAGAAGAGCCTTGGCCTTCACCAACCCCCTTAATGTTGACTCAAGCATCTTTTGACTTCAAATCCTTAGACAAAGTTTAACTGCCTCAACCAATTACCAGTCAGAAAATTTTTTACTCCATTGATGACCTGTAAACATTCCAGACTTTAAGGTATCCCACTTCTATAGGCTGAACCCATCTATACCTTTCCTGTATTTATTTATGGTTGTATTATTCTATTCTCATACTACCGTGAAGAAATACCTGAGACTGGGTAATTTATAAAGGAAAGAGCTTTAATTAACTCATAGTTCTGTATGGCCAGGGAGGCCTCAGGAAACTTACAATCATGGCAGAAGGCACCTCTTTACAGGGCAGCAGGAGGGAGAATGAGTGCCAGTAGGGGAAATGCCAGAGGCTTGTAAAATCATCATATCTCTTGAGAACTCACTATCATGAGAACAGCATGGGGGAACTGCTCCCATGATTCAATTACCATCCACCAGGGTCCGCCCATGACACATTGGGATTACAATTCAAGATGAGGTTTGGGTGGGGGCACAACTAAACCATATCAACGGTTTTACCTACAATTCTTATCTCCCTAAAATGTATAAAACCAAACTGTAACCTGACTCCCTTGAGCATATTTCTCAGGACTTCCTGAGAATGTTCCCTGGGCCATGGTCACTCATATTGGCTCAGAATAAACTTCTTTAAAATATTTTACAAAGTTTATTTCTTCCATTAACAATGCAAAGTTTAAATTTATATATATATATGTAAATATATTAAAAATTACTTAAGTGTAATGCTGTAACATTATGAAAGTAGGTTATGAAAGTTTAGATTCGCAAGATAGTATTAAAAATATTTTGACACTTACTAAAACACTAAGGAAGACTTTATTCAAAGCAATTGCAATAGGTCTGGATGTGGTGGCTTATACCCATAATCCCAGCAATTTGGGAGGCCAAGACAGGCAGATCTTTGAGGTCATGAGTTTGAGACCAGCCTGGCCAACAGGGTGAAACCCCGTCTCTACTAGAAATACAAAAACTAGCTGGGTGTGTTGGCTCATACCTGTAGTCCCAGCTATTCCAAAGGCTGAGGCAAGGGATGACTTGAACTGGGAGGTGGTGGTTGCAGTGAACTGAGATCCCACCACTGCACTCCAGAGCTCCAGCCTGGGCAACACAGTGAGACTCTATCTCAAAAAACAAACAAACAAAAACTCCATACCAAACAAAACAAAAAAACTATTGCAATGTAGAAAAGAGACTTAACTGCAACTACAGCAAGTATTGCTAGAGGTACTTAGTGCCAAGGAGCAGAATAAAGCAGTCAGTGCATGGAAAACTACTAACAGGAGCTATCCAAGGCAAGGGAAATCTTGCTAAACTGATGTAAAAGTTAAAGAAAGAAGAAAGAAGCAAGAAACACGGCTGGCAGTTAAAGATATGTTTTCTTCAGTTAAAACCTGAGAGTTGCTCCTTGCCAATTTCTGTCAGCAGCCCTTTCTCTCACAGAATAAGAGTATATATCAGTTTTAGGGTGAGGGGGCCTATCAGAACCTTGGAATGTTTATGTTTGTGGAGAAGTTTATGGAGGGATTGGAATGTCTCTTGGAGGAGGGGAGGTTATCTTGGGGCAGACATCTTTCCGGCCTGGAAGGGAGTTATCTCAGGGCTAGCATCTTCCCAGCCAGAGGGAGTTATCTAGGGGCTGGCATGTCTCTTGTCTGGGAGGAGGTTGGAGATGTTATTTGTGGTTTATGGTCATGCTGACCTTGTGATGACCTTTGGATGTAGGCCTTTTTTATTATTAAGGTGAATTTAGAATAAGGGTATGTTCAAGATGGCAATGCTCCTGCTTTGTCAATTGAACTAACACAATTTTTGCTAAAGGCAAGCCACAGACTTAAATTTCAAGGATGAGGGTTGAAGAATTTGATCAAATGTCAAGGGCAGGGAGATTATCACTAAACTGACCCAGAAGGATTCTTGTTAAAGGCAATCCAAGGCCCAGGGCTAGTTGTGAAATCGACAGAGGAGACTGAACAAATTTTAGTCAAGGCAGATGTCTTCGTCAGCTGTATTTCTAAATAACGTCACAACAGCGCAAAAAAAAAAAGTAAATAAATATATATATCATAAATGTAGTCAAAAACTTAAAGGAAACAAAAATACTTGTTATTGTTCTACTGGATACGGGCTGTGTTACGTGCTTTAAAAGATACAATTGAATGGTGGCTCACCAAAAATTCCAGCAAAATAACCTATTAAAGTATGGCCGAGTTAATTGCTTACTTTGGTTAAAAAGATCACTATTGTAATAGAAAGTGAGCAGCATATGGAAAGAAAAAAGCAAAGAAGAGATGCTTTTAAGGTTTTGGGGAGGGATGTCATTTGACATGTATTTCAGTAAGTGAGCTTGATTAGAGTTGAATATAATTTGTGATTAAGAGTTTAAGATAGTGAATTGAGGGATGTGAATACTTTGGAGAGGCTTTTGAGTAGGAAACAGTCATTTGTTTGTGCTGCATTTTGTTCTGCGAAAGACATATTTAGAAAGCCTTAGTTGAGCGGTCTATTTTTCAAGTAAATGGGTTTTTGGAAAGTTCTTGAAAAAAAGATGGTTATTTGCAACTTCAGCTTCCTGGTAAGAATTTTTTGAAATATTAAAGTTTTATCAAAGCAGACAGTTGAATAACAAATTGTGTTAATGTAAACAGTAAGATGTGTTGATGTAGATGGTTTCAATTCTCAAAGGAACAAGAAATAGGTCCCTTTTTGAGTTTATAAAGTAATTGAAAACCCAAAACAAACACATCAAAACTGAATAATAATACATAGTAAAAAAAGATGGAAAGGAATTATATGATTAAATATTAAATGACTGGCTCAGGAGTTCAGAAGAGAGAGATATTAGGTGAATACTTTAAAAGTGTTGGGAATTTAACAATGCTTTGAAAAACATGAGACGTTTGACAAGATCTGGTGTATTTATTAGTGGGCATTTTAAGAAAATCTGAGTGGAAGTGAAGTTTTACAATGTGTAGACCGTAAGCAATAGATAACCTAGACTATTTTACAGGCTACTGGTAGATAACAAATATGGAAATATATGTTAAATTTTATATTTTATTATCAGGAAGCCACAGGTCTTTGTGGAGTGTTTGAGGCAATGGAAAGTATTGTGTCGAATTGACTGGGCTGTGTGATGGGAATACCTAGAGGAACAGAAAACTCTTCTAAAACTAACAATTGTCTGGGTGATAGGTTATAAAAAACAATATTAATATAGGAGATAAAGAGACAGGAAAAATGTAACCAACATGATGGTATGTATTAAATGGAATTTTGAGGGAGAGTAGAGCCAAAACTATGAAGAGTTTAATTTTAGTATGAATTTTATATGTCTACAAGATATGTGGACAAGCATAGAGCTGGAAATATAGAACTAGCATATAGGAAAGGTCAGGACTTTAGTTGAATGTTTAAGAATCAATATAGAAAGGTGTGAGTAGTAAAATAATCACTGAAGAGCTGTTGGGGGTTAAATAAAAGCCTACAGCTGAATTTGGAAGGATGGCATTGTTTAGATCACAATTAAGAGGACAGAACACATAGAAAAATTTGAAGAACAAAGACCAGGGCAAGGTAGTGGTTCAAAGTCCAGAGAAGAGGATTGCAAAATTCTACTGTTCATCATCATTGTCACACACTTATGAGGTTGAGTGAAGTGGAGATGAAGCATGGGGGACGGGCATATTGGATTTGGTTATTACAAGTAAGTGATGATATTGGAAGTCTGAAATTTCAGGAGCGTAAGAACTGCAGCTGTACTGCAGAAGATATAGAGAATAGTATGGATGGCTGTTACTGAGAATAAGGTGGAAATCCCTCAGATGAAAGGTTAATTGAGGTTTACTATGAAAAGGAAAAAACTATGAACAGAGAAAAACACCAGAGTTAATGATTTTATTTTTTGTTTCATTTTGTTTTGTTTTTTTTTGAGATAGTCTCGCTCTGTCGCCAGGCTAGAGTGCAATGGCGCGATCTTGTCTCACTGTAACCTCCACCCTAGGTTCAAGCGATTCTCCTGCCTCAACCTCCCAAGTAGCTGGGACTACAGGCATGCACCACTACACTCAGCTAATTTTTATAGTTTTAGTAGAGACGGGGTTTCACCATGTTGGCCAGGATGGTCTCTATCTCTTGATCTTGAGATCCACCCACCTTGTCCTCCCAAAGTGCCTGGATTACAGGTGTGGACCACCCTGAATGGCCTACTTTTCCTTCTTCTTCTTTTTTTTAGTGTAAAGAACAATGTTCAGCATGAAAAGGACAAGTAACTGACAAGAGGAAGCAGAAATCAAAGATATTTAAGAGGTTAAGAGCACATTCACTTGTTTGTAAAACAGGGCTTCACTTTGCAAAGGAGAAAGTTCAACTTTTCCCAAAAGTCTTGGGAAAAACGAGTGTGCATGGAATGAGATCTTGAAATAGAGATGTAGGAAATTGAAGCTATTTCTGATTACCTCAGTTTTCTCAGGTAAATATATGGAGCCTGGGACTCTTTAAAATGTGAAGAAAGTTTTACATTGTTGTGAGCAGTGTTTTAGGGAGTTGAATGAGGAGTCTACTGTGTTTTAATTATGAATAGCAAAATATTCTAGATTTACCATTTATACATTCAATTAATGAATAATAACTTGATATTTAACAAAACCTTCCTAGATTTGTTTGAGCATTTCCTATGATAGTCATTTCATTTTTTCCAGTTTTTATTTGTAATTGCTCAGCTTATTTATGGAGTATAGTTTCTCTTAAAACATGGAATGCTACAGAATTTTAATTGTGGATATATCAAAAATAGTTTTAAATGAAGATTATCTTTGGATTAAAATTTCTCAGAGAACTAATTTGCCAAGATTTTGTCTACTTTTTCAAAAGTCTTTCTCTATGCAGAGATAGATGACAGATTTGTTGATTGATTTAATTTTGAAACATTGAAAGTGAATTATCATGTCAAAATTAAATGCATACTTACATTATTCCTTAGCAAGATGAACAGAAACCAATATGGTGACTTTATAGTGATACACATGGAAGATGAATTAAGCTTCTCTGAAGACTCACAGCATAACCTGTTAAGCTGAGTTTATTAACTACAGTAGTCAGAAAAGACAACATTTTAAAAGAGTCAGAGTGTCCAGGAGAGGATTAGGGGGAGATATGAATAGAATTGGAAATCTGGGTTTCAGTAGAAAATGACTGGACTTTCAATGTGAGGATCTGATTTTTGTTAGGCACATTTCAAGATATAATAGTTTAATATTGGTGAACACAGAAAGGCAGGAATCTTGAAGTGAATTGTTTGATAATTGAGCAGTTTACCCTATTTTAGGAGTTTAATGTTTCTAGAAACTAATTTTCAGCCATTTTCTAACAACAAAAAAAGTTTTTTGTTCTTATTTACAGTGTTAAGTTCATGGACAAGAACATCCTAGAACAAATAGTAAAATGTTGTGAATGCAGGCTGCCTTTGTTCTTGGTCCTGATAGATAAGGTGGATGAAAATGTCTCAGTTCTTAATTTCAATACCACATTGAGAACTAAATCAACAATGGTAAATGCTTTATCATCTGCTTTGTGTGAAAGAGGTAAAAAAATGTAAGGTTGCATTTACCTGATAGATTTTAAACTAGAATACTATGTTTTTCTTTTCGTCAGGCAAATTATGGAAAAAGAATTGGATAGCAATGACAGTAATGATAGTTAGGTATACTGCAGACTGAAAATACATGCTCAGTTCTCAGAGTAGATAGGCCAGACCATGATTCTATTCTGCTGTACATTTTCATTAAAAAAAAAAAACTGACTGAGTTGAATGCGTGTTCAGAATAATTGACTCAACTGCCAATGAGCTGAAAAGAAGATTATTTAATCAAAGCACCCTGTAGATATGCATAATGCCATGTTTTAAGAATGCTTCAAGTACACCTGCCTTAATCTTCCCATGTTAATGCACTTTAGTCATTGATCTGATTGACTCATATTTTATTACTTAATATTAAACAAAATATATGGCACAACATTTAGAAATGTAGTTCCAGAATGATAGATTACTATTAATCTCGTAGACTCTATTAATCTAGTAATAGGAGTTTCAGAACTGGGGATTCCATGAGTGATTATAAATCAAACCATAAAGCAGGATAAATTTGAGATCCAGAAGACCAAAGAACAACAAAAAAAAACCCCATAAAACAATAATGAAGTTTAATTTTTTGTTCATTATTACAAATTAACAACAAAAAAAAACCCCAAAAAACAAGAAAGTTAATAAGGGCAGATATTAGTTGCTTTTAAAATAATTTATGTAAAAATCTTTATTATTAAGCTAGAGAAATACATGTGAATTAAAAAGTTTGTCCTATTAATGCAACATTGAGAGTCTAATAGTAAAATTTGCAGGAGTACAGATCTAAAAGTATTTACAAATCTGAACTCTCTGTTGATTTTTCTCAAGCCCAAATAATTATTCAAGAAAATTGACTTTAAATAAATTAATGTTAACTGTAGTCTTTATCTTTTTTTTTTTTTTTTCTTGAGATGGAGTCTCACTCTGTCACCCAGGCTGGAGTGCAGTGGTGCCATCTCGGCTCACTGCAACCTCTGCTTCCTAGGTTCAAGTAATTCTCCTGCCTCAGCCTCCCAAGTAGCTGGGACTACAGGCATACACCACCATGCCCGACTAATTTTTGTATTTTTAGTATAGACAGGGTTTCACCATATTGGCCAGGCTGGTCTTGAACTCCTGACCTTGTGATCTGCCCACCTTAGCCTCCCAAAGTGCTGGGATTACAGACATGAGCCACTGTGCCCAGCCCTATAGTCTTTATCTTTTCAAACAAGCTTCACTTCCTTCTACTTTCATTCTAAGGGAAATAATGACTAAATTTATTTCGACCACCCCTAATAACAACCCATCACTCATTTAAGACTTTTCTTTCACTATAAGGAGCAATGGTGACGCACATTTCTTTTTCTCTTGTCTTGACCAGGAATCACCATTCATACTTAAAATGTTCTATGGCTTTTCTTTCTCGCTAATGCCACAGACCTCATCTCAGTTTAAAATTCCACAGTGTGCTTGTGTAACCACCCAGTGATTTCTTCCTGTCCACTGCAAAAACCAGTTCACTGAGACTTTGGTATTGCAGTAAAGAAAGAGTTTAAGTAAAATGAGATTGGCCATGTGGGAGAACTGGAGTTATTATTCAATCAGTTTCCTGAAGTCTTGGAGATCAGGGTTTTTCAAGGTGGGCATAGGACTAGGAAATGATTGCTTATGATTGGTTGGGGGGATGCAGTCATAAAAGTGTGGAAAGCTGTCCTCGTGCACTAAGTCTGCCTCTAAATGGGAGGTCACAGGACTGGTTGAGTTTTGCGTCCAGGTGAGACCAGTCTGAAAATCAGCTCGAAAGACCAAACTTACGGTCTAGAATAGTAATGTTATCTATAAAAGCAACTGGGGGAATTACAAATCTTGTGACCTCTGGCCACATGACTTTTGAGCAGTAAATGATTATAGAAACAACAGCTATATTTTAGCAGAATACAGGCCTCTTTCATAATTTCAGTTTTGTGTCCTTTCATTAGTATTGCAAGGGTGATTTCAACTCCTGAACAAGGAGGGGATGAGATTTAGGGAGGGACTATTAATATTTTTGTTTCAAAGGTAAACTATAAACTATATTTCACACATGGTTAGTTGGGCCAATACCCAAGAATGAGTGAAGACAGCCAGCCTATGAGCCTAAAAGCAAGATGGAGTCAGCCATGTTAGATTTCAATGTCATGGTCTTTGCAAAGATGTTTTTGCCTGCCTCTTGGAGAAAAACTACTTGTTGAGCGTTTTGTTTTGTTTTGCTCTATTTTCCTCCATGATGCAATGGAAAAGGGAAATTTATTTTCTCTTAATTTATTGAGAAAATATTGCAGGGATGATTTTGTTAGGGCATGCTGTTTGGCTCTTGCTAATCCAGGATGATATGTTCATCAAAATAAGAAGTGGTCCAAAGATGAGAATATTTAAAAAAATTCAAAGAGGGAGTAGAAGTTAGAACCAAAGTTGAGGTTGGACTATTGAGTGAGCAGGAAGACAGGAGGTCAAATCAACTGGCAAGACCAAATGAGCATTACAGATGATTGGTGTTCCTGTTGAGAGATGATCATAAATATGGATGTTGGATGAAAAGGAAAGAAGAGAGAGGAAAAGAATATAAATCAAAATAAATATTTATTGTTTATGTAAATCTGCTATTTGTTCTACATCAATAGAATGGACAACAGGTAGGCTGGGTCCAGTGGCTCACGCCTGTAATCCCAGCACTTTGGGAGGCCAAGGCAGGTGGATCACAAGGTCAAGAGATCAAGACCATCCCGGCCAACATGGGTGAAACCCCATCTCTACTAAAAATACAGAAATTAGCCAGGTGTGGTGGTGTGCACCTGTAGTCCCAGCTACTCAGGAGGCTAGGACAGGAGAATTGCTTGAACCTGGGAGGCAGAGGTTGCAGTGAGCCAAGATTGTGCTACTACACTCCAGTCTGGCAACAGAGTGAGACTACATCTCAAAAATAAGTAAATAAATAAATAAACAAAAAAGGACAACAGGTAAAGTTAATGATAAAACAACAAAAAAAAGAACTCAATTCCTTTTTAGCTGATAACAGAAGTTCAGAAGGTGATACAAGGCCTTAGCTTAGAGATCATATGGAACTATCAGTTCATACAGCCAGCCTCAGAGAGTAACTGGGAAATCCCTTCTTTATCTGCTTACCTTCATCATCCATTAAAAGGCCATTTGTCTTTCCCTGCTTCCCAGGCTACAGTTCCAACATGTCACTCTTCCCATTTGACTAAGGTCAAGAAGAACTACTGGCCCTCTGTGTTATTTTTGACTGTAATAGGAGGGTCATATTGGACTATGTCTTTTGAATTAGATACTGAAGAAAACAAACTTTAGTTTTGCTACTTTTGCTTGCTCTGGTCATATACATTGTAGGTGTAACAATTAATAATATTTAAATTATGAGAGAAGGGGTAGGAAAATCTTGTTCGGCCAAAAGTGTCAGATACTTTTTCATGTGTTTTGCTGATAATCTTCATAATTCATCATCTAGTCCTTGTTTTCTAAGTTTGCAAGTGAAGACATTCAGTTTCTGAGAGAGTGTAACTTATATGCATTCATTAACTATAAGTAGTGAATCTAATCTCCATTAATACCATCTTTCTTCCAAGAATGAGCAGGAGATTAGGGATGTGCACCACCATGGAAAAGGCTAGAATTAGGTAAAACTGGATAAAAATATTATCATTTGAAAAAAGAATATATTCAAAACTACTTTTATGTGACTGTCTCCTCTTTTACCTAATATATATATAAATATATTACCTTTTATCTTATATATAGAATTAATATAATAATATAAATAAATATATAATTAATATTAATATAATATAATTAATATAAAAATATATATAATTAATATATATGGTAAAAGGTAAATATATATTATATATGGTAAAAGGTAATATATTTACTTTCAACTTATATATATATAATTAATATATAATATATAATAT